>VYZU01003425.1:0-21691 GCA_013401355.1 Ceyx cyanopectus
ATCTCAGAAAATACATAAAGACCTAAATTGGTCTTTCACTGAGAGATGAATATTGTAATGTCATCCCAGCACGGAGACACAGTCATCTGCCAAGGCAAGGACAGCAGCTAACGAAGTGAAGACTGTGCTGGATGTCCAAAGAAGGGAAAAAGGAAAAGGGACTTTTATCTCAAGCTATCCTCAGCTCACCTGAGTGTGTCTACATGTGGCAGGTTGTCAAAGAGCTATCTAAGTGCCTTGGGAGCAGATCAAGTCCTTCAGCTCCCAGATGAGCAGAGCACGACTGATGTTTGTGGACTGGAGCAGACTGGGAACCCCAGAAGAGCACAACTGCATTTTAACCCTGATTTTTTTTTTTTTCTGAGGTACTGAGGCACAGAGTGAATTTGGAAACAAAGCCAACATAACAAGCCCTATGCAGAAAGGCAAGTGAGACTTTTGCTACTCTCTCACCATCTCTCTTGGGTACTTTGGAAGGGCCTGAAGAAGAGCTTGCTGAGAAACCTCCATGGATCATCCTGCCACCTCTGAGGTGGTTTATAAAAGGAAGGCAGTTCAGTGTCAGTGTAAGGGCACTACAGAACCCACAGGGTTTTGCATTGGTATGGTCTAACACTGCAACATACCCTCCAGGGGCACAAAAACCACTCTCAAGATCACATCAGGCAGGAGCTGTGGATTCAGAAATGTTGATGTGAAACAAAAAGATCCAAACAAAAGCACTAAAACACTGAATTATTCACCTTATTGCTTAGCTAAGAAGAGTTGAATGATCTCCCACGTGCTGTTGCTCTCTGAAATTCTGTTGGTACAACAGAACTCACTTGAGACAAGGGGCTTTAAAGAAAGGCTTTGACAGGTTTTCCCTTAGAAATTAGTACCTAAGATGCAGCAACAGAAGATCAAGGTGGCCAAGAGCTTGGTTACCAAGGAGAAAAAAAGCCAAAAGCCAAATGGAGCTGGGAAGGGTCAATAAGCCTGAGAGGAGCAGGAATGAGACTGTAGCATTTACAGCAGCATTTTGCTCTTTTGCCAGGACTGTATTTGGAAAACACAGGGTTTTTCTATTCCCTGCAGCATAACACACAAAGTTGCAGGCTTGCTGTGCCAAAAGCCTTCAAGTTAACATGCTGTATATTTATATCATTAAAGAAATAAAAGGACACTTCATTCATGGTATTTAAGCCTATATGTTTAAAGATCTAAACAGGTTTTGAGTGGCAAGGCTTAGTAAGTTTATTCCACAATTACCTGCTATGAAATTCCTCCAAAGCTTCTGACTGCCCAGCTGCTGCTACAGACAGGTACTGGCACTGCCAGACCACTCAGCAGAGCAAATCCACCCTCCTGCAAGCCTCTGTATTTCCACACATCCTGACTCTTCCCATATCCCTGTCTGAGATCAAAGACTCCTCCATGCCCTGGTTCCCAGCACTGCAGGAGCTGAAAGTAGAAGTGACAGGTTTCCTGTGGTCATTTAGCACTAGCACAGGCTCCACGAGTTTCCACTCCCCCTGATGCTAACCAGGTGTTGAACAGTAGGCAAGTTTTATAAGTTTCTTTTAACTGGAAACTGTCGAGAAAGCAACAAAAACCTCACCCGAGGAGGGTTTGTAAAATGTCAGAGGGAAACATCTGTTATTTGAAAACCTAATAAGAGGAAAGAACTCCGCTTAGAAATTTCTCTTTTGTGCCTTTTTCCTGTGCTGGGAAGGGCTCCTCTGGGACTCTCACTCTCTCCTGCCTGAGGCTTTGCTGGTTGAAGACTTGCTTGCAAGAGCAGTAGGATCTAGAGCTGCTGGAGGTTCAGCCAGGACCAGAGCCATCAGAAATCAGCCAGGGTGAGGTGTGAGCTCAGCATCACACAACCCTTGCCAGCCATGGGAGGCCATGCACTGCTTGGTGCTCCCTTTTGCCTCTTTAATTAGCTGCACTTCCAGCCAAACCTGACTTTGAAGCACCTCTGTGTTCATCAATTGTGTTGCATAGCAGAAGACTCAATGATTTCAGGGCCTGTCCTTGAACTGAAGGTTACTGAGGACATCAAGGAGGACCCCAAATACAATTCATAGCAGGTAAAAATGAAAGGTGAGTGCTGACAGTTTCTATCTAGACCTGGGGCTTGGGGTATGAGCTGAATTGATGTGCACCTCAATATTATTCATTTGTAAAACCAGAGATATGAAGTAGGCAAGACGTACTTGTATTTTTGTTTTAACAGTCATTTCTTTATTCTTTATTCTTTATTCTTTAGCTCAGCCTGAGAGCAGCAGGGGCTGGTATCCTCCCACATCACGAGGGAGAGGTTAGGAAGGGGAACCACAGAGATTTTCCTCCTTGTCCCATGAACAGGTGATGGCCAAAGCAGAAAACAACCCCAGTCCTGGGGGACTTGTGTTAGCTCTTCTCAGAACAGAGCAGCCTCTCAGAGCCAAAGGCACTGCTTGTTTACTGTTGTGCTGTCAGCTTTAAACTGCTCAGTGTGACTGTTTTGGGTAGAATAAATAGCTTTTGTTTCACTCCTCCACTGTCTTTGGCTCCTGCATGTAGTGGTTTATTGGATTAAACCACCCAGATTAAGGGGATAAGCTAATCAACAAACAGGCACCAAACTCCACAGGGCTGGAGCAGATGGTGGTGCAGAGCATTCTGCCAGCTCAGCTTCCACAGCTGGGAGCACTGGTGCACTCCACTGCTGGTGCAGAGACAGGTTTGCCTTAGGCAGCACTGGGGCATCTCACTCATGGGCAAGCCCCACTGCCACACACCCAGGTGAGGAGTCACACCCATGGCCTTTTTTTGTCTGGATTTTCCATCTTCTAGGTTTGTGTGGTCCCATTTGGTCTGTGTCTGCACCTGCTTGCAGAGCTCCTGGCATCATTTTAGACCCTGACCAACCACTCGCAATGCCTGTCCTGGCAAAAGCCTCATGTGAACTCAGCCCAGGGCCTGTGACACAAAAACCTATAAATAGGACATGCAGGCATTTTTTTGGGGCCCTGTTTAGCCAACAACAGATGACTGGCACAGGACGGAGCTTACATATGAGGCAAACCCTTAGCAGGCATCCCTGCACTGAGTGACACGGACACAAAGACTGGGTGCCAGCCTGCAGGCTGCTGGCAGGATCAGGGGCACTGACTGACACTCATTTTTCCAACCTTTAAACAAATAAAAAAACCCCTACACACAAAACCCACCCTTGTTTTTGGGGGGCAAATGGGAAGAGTGACACACACGGGTGCTTTCTTGCCCAGAATGGGCTCAGCCAGGTACAGGCTTTTTCTTTTTCCTCTGAGCAATTTCCAGACCTATCACTTGTGAATCATCTTGGCTCCTTTCACTGTCACTCTGTCTGTCACTCTGTGACATCCCCACTGTATTTGCTCTAAGTGAGGCTCCTAAAAAGGTTACTGTGGAGTTTCTCATAAGCAAGTTCTTTGACATTCAGCTGCTGCTCAGTTCCAGGGAAGGTTGCCTTGGATAGGCTGCAAAATGAAGAAGGGAATGCATGTAGCTTTTCATAACAGAGCTGTGGCAGCCCCAGCTGGGCACCCACCACTGCCAGGACAACCCAGGAGATACCTGTGCCACCTTCCTGCTAAGTGCAGGCAGTGGCCTGGAGCACAGTGGGTGAACTTCCTGAGCTACAAAAGGAGAAGAATCATCCTGTTTTCAGTATTCTTCTCAAAATTCAGAGTGAAGCAGGAAACCTGACCTCTACAATTGCCTTCTCCTCCAAGGCAGGAATCATATCAAACAAAAAGGAGCCAGCTTCTCACCCAAAGGCACTTTTTGATCTCCTACAAATGTACAGAGGTGATGCAAAATGCCTGTATTTATCTGCAGATGTTGTATTGGACTGACATCACAGGCTGAGCCAGCTGGGAACAGGTTCTGGAAGCAAATAACATGCCCCAAAACAGTATTTCAGCATTTATTCCTGTCAGAAACATGGCCAAAAGAGAAATCCTAGGTGCACCAATGGTCAACTACTTCTCCTTCAAGTCAAGCCTTCATTTGCTGCACAAACAAGCCCCAACTCATCCCCTCCCATGCTGTGCAAGCTTCTTTCTCCTCCCTCTGCTTCATTTGTCTCCTTTCAGTTGTCTTGGACATTTGGCCACTTACTGCAGGATTCTTTTACCTTAGAAAAACCCCAAGGGTTGAGTGAAGTCACAAGTTTTCTGTGAATGACTTCATCTGCCCTAATTAATCCTCTTTTTAAGGATATATTTTTGAGGCTATACTGACATCTGCAGGTGCACCATAATGGATTTTTTTTGGGGGGGGAAATCAGACGTGCTACCGTTGAAAAATCAGCCTCCAGGTTTGCAAACAAAAGGATGATTGGGCTTTTCTGCCTGAAGGGAGGAGAGGTGCAAGTTCCCACGAGAGGGTGCTGTGTGGTGGCCAAGCTCTGCTTCCGAACCTGTGCTGATGCTCCAGGAAGAGACTTAATTACTCCTTGCTCGTTAATTGTTCTCAGGCCAGTAAAACACATCAGGACAACACAGTAAAGCACCTGAAAGCTGCAGCTCCTCAGGACTAGCAGTGAGTTGCACGTAGGTGTATTTTTGCTGTATTCAAACCTGTGTTGACCAACGTTGGCATCAGTTTTCTGTTAAACTTTAGGCACAGAAATCAACTTTGGGAAATGTAGGTGATACAAATGAAAGACAGAAGCAAGGGCATAAAATCCTGGCCATAAGAACCAGGGTGAGCCTTCCTCTTCTGTTGTGAAGGCTGGACATGGAATAAAGCAGGGAAAAGTGACTGCAGGCAAGACTTGCTGCAGCCCCTGTGCTCAGGACCTTGCTCATTTGGATCCAGTCTTTGTAAACACAAAAAAAGACTAAATTTTCTGCTGTCTGATGATTAGACACCTTTAGCTATCAAACTGTTACCAAGCATGAGGTTAGCACAGTTTAAAAGAAAAAAAACAACCAAAAAACAGAGAGGGGAGAAAAAAAGAGAGAAAAAATGAGAAAGAAAAAAACAAGGTGGCGGGGGGGAGGAAGGGGAAAAAAAGGATAAAAAAAAGAAAATAAAAGAGGGGGCAGTGGAATGCATTTATTTATTTGCTTTTTAAGCAGTGATTACATAGTCTAGATCTGCAATTGCCACCTCTGAGGAAATAAGACACTAGCCCAGCTCTGAAACTGGGAGCTTTCCAAAATACTGAAAAAAACCATGTAACACGTTGTCAAAACAAGCTAGAGATAAACAAGTATACAACAGGTGAAAAATGTGACTTCAAGGGGTGTGATGACAGTTCTGTTTGCACAATACATTAATTTCAAGGTACTTGAGCATCTGTTATAGATTTAGTTCCTTTCTGCTGAAGACAATAAAGCAGGTGAGCATCATTTACATCTAAGAGACCATATGTCTGAGAGATGTTGGGAAGTGCACTCAGCAGAGGGGGAGATGCATTCACTTCAGGGGAGAGGCAAGCAGACTGCACTTCTTCTTTGCACAAACTGCTTTTTAATGATCATGAAGTTATTAATGCAAGTGATTTAAATAAATATTTAAATAAATATTGAGCTTCAGAGGAGTTTCTCTGCAGCTGAAGAGCCTGGTCAAGTCATAACAGCAAAGTATTGCTGTGAAGATCCCCAGCCTGTTGCTGAAAGGGTTTTAAAGTGTTTAGAAAAGAAGTAAGGTGATGAATTGCCACACTGTGAATCATGGTGGTGCTACAAAGATGGAAAAAAAATGATCTCTGAGAGACACTCAGAGGGGTCTGTGTTTGTGTGTGTACTGAGCTGCAGAAGTGCAGGTGCTGTGGTGCAACCCTGCATAACAAGGGTGTGTAAGAGTGACAAAGGGGAAATTCTAGACAAAAAAACCCCCAGTCAGTGGATTTACTGCTTCAGTGGGTTGTGTTTACAAGTAGAGCACTGGTGTTTCAAGCAGTACTTAATGTCAGTCTTCTGTAATGTATTAGATGTTTGTTTATTAAGGAGTTGCAGAGCATTCCCTTGCTGATGCTCACGGGGTCTGTTGACACCTCCAGTCAATATCCAAGATCCATGTAAAGTTTTCTGAAAGGCCAGAACTGAAGCTGGTGTTTCAGGAAAGGGTTTAGCAGAGATTCACACTAAGGGAGAGCTGGATGGTTACAGTAGGGCTGCAGCCAGGGAAAGTGTGTATGTGAAAAGAGCAGGAAACACTGGAGACTTGGAGTAGCATCTTTCTTATAATGGGGGAGTGTTTCCTTCTGCATGAACACAACAATAAATAACAAATGCTTCAGCTAAAAGCTATAAATAGCATCTTGTGTGCACACTCAGATGATTTACATGCTTGCCTTGGAGGGACTGGGCTGGAATGAGTTGCAGCCTGTTCCTCTTCCTCCACGGCAGGAGTTCTCCCATTACCTAAGCTTCCATTGTTTTTACAGTTTTTATTCCAGGGTTTCACACGTGGCTTGTTTGCTGCTCAGTTCCTTCCCGTGTTCAGCTTCCCTCCTTGCCAGCATTGCCAGTGGCCGAGATGACACCTGATGGTGAGCTGAGCAATGGCTGGTTTCCTTCCTCTGAACTCACCCCATCCCACACACACACACACACACACACACACACACCACGGCCCAACAGCTTCCCAGATGTTCCCATTTGTTTTGTTTTTCATGGGAGATTTGAAAACATTTCAAACCCACCAGCAGCTGGATGAAAATAAATCAGGCCTCAAGCCACTGGGCTGATTTTAATCATATGCATCCTGTTGAGGACACACACACACACACACACACACACACACTGTACACACATGTGCATGTATTATATGTGTTTTCTCATGCAGATAACACTTGGCCACTCTTGGTTTGAAACAATCTCTTTTAAGGCAGAAAATATTGCATAGCACTGACAAAAAGCTTGGCTTTTGTTATAGCAAAGGCACTAATGGAAATTTCCCTTGGGAAAATATATAGCACCTGAGATTTCTCCTTCCATTCAGGAACATATTTCAATGAGCCTTGATGGTGTGTACTGGGAACTGAGCAGATGCAGTATGATGCCCCTTGCTGCCCCAACTTCAGAGCTGTAGCACTGCATTTGCCTTCTTTCCAAGCTCTCCTGCCACCCCAACTAGATGGAGACCAGAAAGAGGGAAGCACCTTAGGAAAACACACTGCTGTCCCAGAACAGGGGCTCACAGCCTTTTTCATCTGCTGTGCCAATTCTCAGCCTTTTGAACTCCAGCTCCACAGATGAATGGCACCTCCCTTTGCAACCCACATGTTGCTGGAGGTGGTTCAAAGACATATGGGGAGTGAGAGCCTGTTACAAGGAGAAGACAGCAGTGTTTTTGCTGAAGGCAGGAAAGGAGCCAAACGAGAGCTTGTGATGTACAGATGAAGTCAAGGCTGTGCTTGCTTAGGCTCACTCTGCTATTGGCCTTGGCAACTCCCATGGGCAACTGTGGAGTGAAAACCAGTGACTGAGAACTGCTGGCCTAGGAGAAGTCATCCACTGCTTTGCTCTTTCTCGTAGGGAGATACAGAGGCAGACTAGTTTATCCCAGCCCTGTGAAGATTCACTTTTCTCAAGCAGCAGGAACAATTGCAAGAGAAAGTGTCTGTGCTGAGGCTCCAGGCAGCTGCAGAGTGCTGCAGAAGGGCTGGCAGCACTCCCACTCACCATGACTGTTCCCCAGCATCTGGATGATGCACATGGGTGCTTCCAATGTCCACAAAAGGCTGAAGAATGCAAACAGCTCAGTCAGTTGCTTATTTGTGTTTTTAAAACCCAAACAAACAAGGAAAAAAATGAGACGCTCAGTGGAGAGCATCAGTTCGTGGCCAAGCACGTGTCTTTGGGAGCAGAGTAAGTGGTGCCTTCACCAAAGGAGATGGAAACAGATATCTTCTCCCAGGCTGGGTCATGACACCACCTCATGCTTCTGTCTCACCACAAGTGAGGGAACAGCCCCTCCCCGGGTTGAGTTCCTCAGAATCAGGGCCTCAACCTCTTTGTGGGTCTGTCAGTAGAGGGCAATGTAGCTACAAATAACTGACCTGCTCCAGGTCCCCACCCAGGAGAAGGCGTAGACCTTACCTAGTATTTTATTGCCACGTGTGACCTAAGAGTGTATCCTGCTGTTATTTGCCATGTTTAACATACCAGCAACACTGTGTCATGCAGCTGATACTAGAATTAAGGTCTAAGGTATTTGTTTATGAAGGCAGGTTCCCTTGTGATCACTGCTATTTGTGGCAAGGGGAAAGGAGGGGACACGACACTGGAATTGGTTTCCAGTGGGCGTTTGTTTACTGTACTTTGGAATCACTGGTTTATCAGCCCAGGGAATAAGTTATAGCTTCCCAGACTGCTTGTCTGGTTACAAATTCCAGTCTGTTCCTCCATCTGAATATAGAGAGCAGCTGGCTGAAGCTAAATGAATAATACTGCCTCACAAAACAATAGTGCTGGACTCAACATGTTGCACAGACATCTATTTTGAGTTTGGATATTTAAAGACTAAGGAGGCATGACAGGCACATTTATGGAGCAGCAATTACCAGCAGCCTGCAGACTGTGCCTTGGATGTGAACAGATTAACACCTTGCTCTCTGCCTGTGTCAAATGCTCTAGTAAAAGGTTCACCTCTACAAAGAAGGCGTCTCTGAAGAGTTGACAAGTCCTTCCACTCCTTGTGCATCCAGCATTTGCACTTTGGATAACTCAAAGGAGAAAATCTCTGTGCTACAATCAATCCCACCTAGAAGAAAGAGATGAAATGTAATGCTGATATTTTACTCCATCCTGTACTTTAGTGGGAAAAGGCAGAAAGATCTAACAGGCCTGTATGACATAATTTTTTAATTTCAGGGCAAACTCTTTTCTCTGGAAGGATGCAAACACCTCTAGGAACATCTTTAGCACATAAGGTGCCTTGATATGTAACAATTCTTGCTCTTTGAAAGCTAATGGAGAAGGGAGGTTGTTTTCTGGGTTGTTTTCTTTTTTTCCAAGACAATCAAAGCCAGGATATAACTAGATATATAGGTTGCTTCTGGAGATACTTCCTCTCTTTCTGCTCACAGCTATGCATGCAGCCTGAATATACATTCCAGGAGGAGACTGGATTCCTATTTTGGGCAGAACTTGCTAGCCTCTAGCCACTTCAGAGGTAGATGGGCATGTTCAGAAGAGTGTTTTGTGTAACTTTGTGGGCTAAGCCTGCAAGAATGTACCAAAAATCATGGCTCTCAGGACACTTGTAGTGACAGATTGAACCACTCTCATGCAAGGTGTGAGGATGAGGCCATAACATGCATTTCTTTTATGACTCAGTGCCATAAAACTGGACACAAGCAGCCATAGGATCTTTCTGGAGGTTTTATAAGGTCATGGTATCTTCAGGTACTTGCAAGCTCCAAACTCAGAGTATTTTCTTCAGCAAGAAGGAAAAATAACTTATTTAAACGGTGCTTAAGGGAAAAATTCAATCTTTCTTAACAAGCTCACTGGACAGTGACCCTGGGGTCAGAGAAAGCTCCTGATTGTAGTAGGAAGTGACACTATAAACCAGAATTAGGAGCTGACATATAAATGAACATAGGATGAGAAAGCTCTTGGTCCAGCCTTCAGCTAATTAGCAGCGTGGCCTGGCCCACAGACAGTTTGTGCACTGATGCATTAGTAGTTTTAGGAGAAGTAATACAAAATACCTAGTAAATGGTTTTAAGATAGGTTACAAAAGGTATGCTAGGAAATCCCAAACAGCTCTTCACTCCAGCACTTGTGGGCTTTTTCTGCAGGTTTGAAATGAGTACAATTCTCACATCTGATCATGTAGTTCTGCGTGCAGCAAACAACCAGGGCAGCAAAACCAAGCAGAGGACAGAAAATCCCAGGAAAAAATACAGTGTGTCACACTTCTGACTTGCATCACGAAGGCACATGATACAAATGCTTTGATCTCACCAATAACATCTATATTAATTAAGCTGAACATGCAATTTAATGCTTTGCAATACTATCAGTATTTAGCTGAAGGCTCTTGAAAAGCTGAAAAAAAAAAGAAAATAAATATATAACAGTTTTGTAACAAAAATATTCAGGTTCAGGTTGTGATTTCCAGAAAAAAAGCAGGACCTCAGCCACACGCTGCTCCTAGAAGGCAGCTGTGGGTACAGACACTTGGCACCTGGCACTACTGGGTGCACCAGTGCAAACTGTCCTGCTGCTTGCAGATGGTCTTTGGTGGCTGTCGTGGTTCAGACAGTCAGAAGCACAGGGCTGCAGTGACTGGATGTCTAGGGTTTGTGTCCTACTCTATCCAGAGGATTTATTGTTGAAATAATGTAATATTACACAGTAAGCAGGAGACAAAATGTCATTATGTTTGCTATCAATCCTTTTGCCATCAGCCTGCACTGATGAGTTTTAAAACCCAAAGATGTGGGAAGTAACTGAGAACTTGTGAGCTGACCCTGATTTCAGCAATTCCCTATCCCACTTTTCATCCCCATCTTAACGTGCTTTTGCTGGGCCCAGCTCTGTGGCCAAGCATGCAGCCAGCCCATCCAAATCCGACTGGCTGAGTGTTCCTAACCCTGACTATGTTTTCCTGCCCTGGCAACTTTGCCAGGGCTGTTTCCAGTTGCAATCTGATCTCATCAAAGCCACAGTGTCCGGACGGCGAAGGGAAGCGCGCGGGGAGCGCACCAGGCCCGACCTCCGCTCGCCGCCACCGAGGCCCAGCCTGGTGCCACACGGGCCGCAGCCTCCCGCCCGGCGGCGTGGAAACGGCTCTTTGTGGCCGGTGGAAGATACCAACCCTCTCCCATGCCAGGGAGAGCCCTCAAGCGAGACTGCTCCACTCCTCCTTACCTCCCACAGGCGTTGCTCGGAGCGAAAAGACGCCGCCGTTTTCCCAGGGATGGGGTTGCAAACGCGCTGCCCGTTTGCTGAGCGTTGGGTTTGTTGGATGGCTGGACGAGGCAGAAATGTCTCTAAGTGCTGAGCTCTGGCAGTGTTTCCAGCTTCACCCTGCGGTGGCAACAGTGCTCCCTGACTCCGCACTAAACAGATTCCCACCTGCTGCAAGCCCCGAGGAATCGCTTGGCGTTGCTTACTTATAAATAGCGCACACCTAATCCCAGGGCTAAATTAAATTAGACTTAAAATATTCATGCAGTCTACACCTGGTTCCCTGTTAATGGCAGCTAACAGTTACACAAGGAAATGTTCTTTTTTCCTCTTGCAAAGCTCTCCCCTCCCAGGCAGCTCCCCTCACACTCGCAGGGATGGGGGATGCGGGATGCGCTCTGTCACTGCCCCTCTCTGATGCCAAGTCTGCCGTGAAGGGGGCCAGCTCTGAAGGCTGCTGATGCTTTTTTATCCCTTCAGAGAGAGCCAAAGTTGGTTGTTTTTGTATCATGCACAAGGTAGCATCTCCTTTTAATTTGATATATTAAAAAAAATATATAAATAAAATAGAGAAAAAAACCATATCTTGAATTTTCAGAGATGCTGAGAATGTGTGGGCTGGGTAATTTCAAAAACACAGGGCAATATTTAATCAAGGTGTCCAGTTTTTATTCAAGGTATCCAATATTTATTCAAGGTATCTAATAGGTCTTTATCTTCTCATTTTCTCAGAGATGCACTGCGTGCAGTGGTTGGTGATGTGGCCTTATGGTGTAAGGATTGCTGCATCAATGTTTCCATACAATATGAGAACAGGTGCTGTATTTTTAGCACCTAACTGGCTTAAAAGTCAACTTACCCTTCTAGCCTTCCAGGGAACTGCTGCAGGAGAAAACAGCTACTGCTGTACTGGCACTTCTGTAAGCAGAAAGCCCCCCCCACCAAAAAAATGTATCCCGCAAATAGCCAGAAAACTTTGAAACTTCTGGATAATTATTTTTAATATATATATAAAAAAAATCAAACCATATTCCATATTTATTTTAGCATTGACTTATGCTTATCAGAATATAAGGAAAAGTAATTCAGGAAAAAAAAAAAAAAAGAAGAAAATCCTCTGTCTCTGGCCTGAAGAAAGTATTTGAGGGTTTAATCTTTTGTAATAATTTTGGCTGCCAGGTTAAAACACATCCTTTATTTATGCTTAGGTGTCCCATATGGCAAGATTTAGCTGTTCAGGAGTAGCAAATATGAAATACCTGATGCAATTTTTTATGAGGGGAGGAGAGAAAGAATAAGCAAAGGTTTATAATTCTGTTTAACCCATGTGAAAAAAGCAAAGTATTTGAAAGCCACTGTGATGTCAGTATGTGTGTAGCTCAGCTCTATCCTGGTAAGCTGGAACTGAGAGGCATTAAGAACAGTGTTCACAAGCTCTATAAAGTCCTTGTACAGTTCCTTTCAGCTGGTAGTTACGAGCCTTGTGCTCCTTGGTGTGGAAGCTGTGCCAAAAACTGTATCCCTGTAAACAAGATTTCTGATGTGATTGCTTTGGAAATAACAAAACAGCAGCAACACTCAGAGCACTTGGGTAAATGACAGGCAGCATTACGAATAACAGGCATAAAGTCATAATAATTTGCAAATTGCTTATTATTTGCTGAGAATAGTGCAAAAATAGAGACATTGCCTGTCCTAACGTGGGTATGGACCTTGATTTTTAACTAGCACCACGCAGCCAGACCGCTGTGGCTGAAGGGCAAACCACTGCTTTCATCTGCACTTTTCACTAGCAGACCTATGCATTAAAAGCTGCTGCCTGCACAGCAGAGCCACCCAGTAGGAAGGATGAAAGGGAAACCAGGGTGTTGGAAACAGCCTTTCTCTTCACTGCTTTACCTCACAGACTGTGGGCAAGCCAAAGGCTCATGTTCCCCACTCCTGAAGGTCTGATGACAGCACTCAGCTACCCTGCGAGGATGGGGAACATATGCACTTTTAAGACTCTGAGACTCTCTGGCACTAAAAAGGGAGAAGTGTCCTAGATGGATACAGAGGAGACAGGCTGCCCTGGAAAGCCCTGAGTGATGAATATACTTCAGTATTTGCAAATTATACTTGACACTTTTTTTAGGACTTAGTATTTTCTGGCAATGATAACACTTTCAAAGGAACAGGCTCACAGTCCCAAGCAAATCATGAGCTACAGCAGATGTCATCTTTCTGATGCTTTGGTCCATTACATATATTTTTGGAACTCTAAAAACTCCTAAATCCTCCAAATCTAGATTGAACACCCTATCTGGGTTGTAACATAAAAATACATAGCTGAAACCCTGGTTATGACTGTCAATACTAACTGGAGAACACTAATGTGCTTAAATTTAAACCCACTTAATTTGCAGAAAGCTATTCAGGTGCCGTCAATCAAGCTGGGAATTTGAAGAATATTTAAGCTGTTGATTAAGTACTTAACATCTCAGGTTAATGCAAAATTGTCTGTCCTACTTTTTCTTGTGGTTACATGATGACCTGTATAAATATGGGAGTTCTGGCACATTCCTTCCACCGCCATCAGATCCACGTCACCCCAGAGAAGCTGAGCCTAGAGGAGGTGCAAATGTGCATTCCCATGTCAGGCTGCCCACTGGCAGATCCCTTGGGCTGCTCATTTGCTTTCACTGCTGAGATGTAGCCAAGCACTAGCCCTGCATGTGAGACCAAATAAGGCAGGAGGAAGAAGCAAAAAGTCCACACAGCTCTTTCCAGACCTGTGGTGAGGTTTCCTTGCATAGGAAAGGAGGAGACAGTGCCAGTGAAGGCACAGATGAGAGTAAGTAGCTTTTCCAACAGCCTGGCTTTAATTAGAGGTCCAAAGTACTATCAGTCAAGGTGAAACTGGCACCACTAGATCCCTCTCTGCCCAAAACAGCTTCTGTCTGAGAAAATCCTGACCCTGTCATTGTTCTGTACATGAAAGTGGGATGGTGAAACTCTCTCCCTTCTAGAGGCTGGGGATTTGTGTGCAGAACAGCAGGTCAACATCACAGAGCTGAACAGAGCATCAGCACTGCCAGCACCAGGGCTTTCATGGTGAGGCTTTGATGTCATTTTTCTTGAAGTCATAGACTCCACAACAAGGGTTCACAGGATGTTTTTCCAGCATAAACCAAACAAAAATGCACACAAAAATTCCCCGCCAACTTTCTAACCCTTCTTCTTAAAGAGAAATGCCAGAAAACATGACCAAATGAGATGTAAAAGACCTAAAAATCAGAAGGTTTTCCATCCTTGTTGTAAAATCTTGTCATTTTAGTCAGATGGATACGCTGAATGTTGAGGCCATCAGCAGTGCTTTGCTGAGCACCATGCAGCCCGGGTAGTTCTGTACTTCTGGACTTAGAGATGGAACTGGCCCAGACAACAAAATAGAACTGAAAAAAAATCCCATACTATACAATGCATGGTGCTTGGTACTCCAGGAGACCAAATCTCCTGGAGTACCAAGGACCAGCTCCTATGCAGGTGTGTTTCTTTTATTTAGGGAAGGGGAAGCTGAAGACCTTAGGTGTCCTCTGTCCTCACAGGTCTCACTTCATGTATTTGAGGAGAGGAACAGTTCACATTTACCTCCCCCTAATGTTGCTTCAAGAGATGAAAAAAAATCCAGTGTGGGGGTTGAAACTCATTGTCTGGTTGAAGCAGAGATTACCCAGTGGCAATGTCTTCCACCTCCACATACAGTTGCAGAACCCACCTCACCTCTTTCAGCTACTGACATGTCATCCCCATAGCTGCTGCAATTACTCAGTCTTCCTATGTGACACTAGAGTATTATTGATTTCTTGCTTGTTTTAATGCAGTTTAGCAGATCTAAGAGAGGTAGAGCAAATGCTGCATCATCAGCTGGTTCCCACAGACAATCACCAAGTGGTCCTCAAACCATAACTGGGAAAGCAGCTGATAAAGATGATGTGTACTGACAGATACATGGACTCAATGTGATGGAGGAGCTCCCAGTACCATTCAAGGACTAGGATTTGGAGGGTTAGCTGCACAAACCTATGTAGTTAAGGAAAACATAAAACCACCTGCCTATTTGACTACTGGACTGGAAGGATGCAGGGAGTCATTAAAGTAATATACCCTTAAAATATGATGCACATGTTTATTCATGGCCTAAATTCTTGTACCAGTGATACATGGAGTACTTGCCTTTGGGTGGGTTTGGTCCTAAATGTACTCATGAACTGAAACTATATGTTGTTTAGCTCCCTCCTAAAGAAAACCACTCGTGTCTTCTTTCCAAGTATTTCTTCTAGTATGTGTTCACTTCCCTGGGAGTTGTTTTTTCAACTGTATTCCCAGGGTAGTCAGGATGTTGGTAAATATTCATTGGCAAAAACATCCCCACATGACTGGAATTCACTCCCAGCAGGCATTAAATTGGAACAGAGGAACAAAGGATATGCCAGACTTGATCAGACCACTGGTCTGTCAAGCCTGGTACCCTGCCTCTGGCAGTGGTCCATTCTTTACACTGCAGACAAAAGCAAAAAACCAGAAATAATAATAATGCACCTGTCTGGAAATGCATCTCAGATACTTAACTCAGACCTACTACATCACCTTAAGTAGCTGGGACTGGGGTTACAAAGAATAAAATAACTTTATACAGTGTTGCAGGGAACGACTGCATTCACTTAATTTCTGCTGCACTTTATTGATCATCTAATTAGGAGAGACCTTGCTTTAATATTTATGTAGCTTCTGAGTTTCCCTGACACTGTTGAAAATGAGCTGTGGCTTCTCAGGCATAATTCTGGTGAGTCGATGGGTGCCTCAGAAATCAATCCCGGTTGACTCTGGAGGCTTGACACACAAAACTGCCTTTCACTTACAACCCCACAGCCTCAAGTCAAGGAGAGCTGGGCAGTGTCCTGAAATCAGCTCCTCTGGGGCCTTTGCAGAAACTGTTTGATTCCAACAACTAGGTTATGCTTTTATTATCATAGTTTTTCCCCTAATAAAGCTTGTCCAGGCCAGCCTGCTCGGGTCACACTGTGGTGACCCATGTACAAGCCTATCTCAGATCTGACACTCCCTGCCCTCAAAGGCTTTTTGGTCCAAAGATAAACTGTGGCCAGTGAATGAAATTGGTAATCCAGTAGCAAAAGATGGGAGGAGAAAATGAACAGTTGTCTCCCACATGGATACGTTGACGTCGGATCTGCTCATTGAGTTTGTGGTTTTATTGGCAGCATCAGCAGACCAGCTGAGGTTTTACTGACAGAAACAGTGATGCTCTCAGCCCAGATGTATTGCCCTCTGGAGCAGGCCTGCTGATGAAGAAGGTGCTCAGCACCCAGGCTTGGGTGGCAAATAAAGCCTCTTAGAGAACCATAGAGGCATCCAAGTTGTGTTCTTCATAGGCAACACACGGATAATGCAATTATGCTATATTTTTGTGTGCAGATCAAGTCTCTTCAGCTCTGTGAGCAAGCAGAGCAGCTCTGTTTCTAGGTGGGAAAAAGGTCTTTAAACATCCTTTCTTCAGATTTTGAGTGCCCCAGCCTCAGGCCAGTTTCAAGCACTTGAGCTGAGAAACCTTTGATCCTCACTACGCTCTAGTAAACAAGGGATAGATGTTAAGTCCTTGCTTTTGACTCTAATAAATTGTAGCCACCTATGTTGTGTGCCAGTGCTGTGTGAAAACTGTGTGTGAAAAGTGATGCTCACTGAAGGTGGGTGCAGTGGGTGGTATTGGCAATAAACAGCTGACTGGTGACTGGGGTGGTCACGGTCAAAGGCACCACTGCTTGACCTTAGAAGCTGCTCTGAGCACATCCAGTCTGTATGGAAAACTCAGTCAAGAATGGACATCTGTGGTTTTGGTCTGTTAACTCGTGTTTGACAGCTTGGGTTTTGGCAGCTTGAAAAGATTAAGAAAAAAAAAAAAAGAGAAATAAAATGCTGCCCAGACAGGGCTACCCTTGTGCTAACACAGATAGCTGCAAGGGGCTGAGAGGTGGAAAGGAGGCTGAGATGCCAGGCACTGTGGTAGTGGTGGACCCCAAAGCTCTGCAAACATCCCAGTGCTCACTTTTCCTCAGCTGGTAGCCATTTCTTTGAGGATTTGAACTGCCTGGCTCCTGTGTGAGGGTTTGCAAAGTGCCTGTGTGGAAAATATTTCCATCTGTGTGTCTGCATGCAGCTGTCAAGAGGAGAGGAGCGTGACCCAGGAGTCCAGCAATGCTCTGCAAACCCTGTGTCCCTTGGGCATGCCCTGGGATGAGCTTTTAGAGCTGGTAGAGCTCTTCCCCTGCCTCTAGGGAGCATTTTCTTGCTGAAGGTAATTAAAAAGAGGAGCTCACATATCTGACTGCCACGGGGTATAAAACTGGATGAGAAGAAAAGATGTTGAGCATCGAGTGAGACATATCAATGTGTCCATGCTCTTATTGCCCAGTAAAGTTAGTTTTGTTTTGTTTTGTTTTTTTCATTACCTTAACAAATAAATTAAGATTTTTGCCTGATTGAGCCTGTAACAGCAGATTTAGGAGAAGGAAAGTCAGTTTTTTTACTGCTAGGAGGCTAAATGCTGAGAGAGGTAGATACATGCAATTCTTACACCAAGACATTTATTAACCCTTGCCACTTTTAGGACTGTGTCAGACCAAAATACCCTTCATCACACTGAAACATCTAATGGTGATATGCTGATGATAATTAGATGCTAATGACAATATTTTACAGGTGTTCTCCTTCCCCCAGTGGCAAAACCCAGTAAGCTGAGACCACTGTGTTGAGTGTGGAAATGCATCTATCCTGGTAGAGGTACTTTTGTTCTTTGAGGTAGGAGCTGAGGGACGAAAGTCAATCTGAAACCTGTTGATTTTGTGGAGGAGGCAACTGTTGTAACACCTACCAGTGTTGTCTTCTGCTGGTGTGATGAAGGCCAGGATCTGCAGGCTGTGCTGCTCCAGAAACTCACCCCACAGCTGAGCAGCTGAACCTTCCAGGCCTCTCAGAGGCCATGACCATTGCATCTCAGGGTCATTTAGCAGCAGTGCCTGACAGAGAGGGCATTTCTTATAAGCTAACTTGTGACTGCAGGTGTTTTGAGGATGAAAAATAATCCAGCCAGAAAAAAAGGCAACCTGGTCATTGAAAGCAAACCATTTGTTTCAAGTTGTGGCTGGTAAAAGTCATGATTGAATTACCAACAATCTGTAATGTTTGTAATGAATTAAGGAATAGAAAAGCACCGTAAAAGCCCAATTCTAGTCTCCAGCAAGGACAGAAACACTGAACATTTGGAATTGTTTTTGATTACTCCACTAGAACAGCATGCACAGCCCTTATGGAGTGTCCAAGCTGCCATGTGGCTTGTTCAGGGGAGTCGTGAGTGTCTGAGCAGACATATGGTGAGGTGAAGAACCAGCCGGTGCAGGTTGATGCAGACACTGCCAACTCACTTTCTGCTGCTGCTGGGCAATTAGGCACATCAGGAACTCAGGGATTTTTTTTTCTTTCTTTTTTCTTTCTTGTTTTTTTTCTTTTTTTTTTTTTTCCCCCCTTCTCTCCATGTTTGCAAGTGAAAAGCCATAAAATATCTGCAGGGTTCACACACACTCTCCCTGCCATTGTGTTCATCTGTATCCCCTCCCAGCAGTCATCAAAAAAAAAAAGGAGACAAAACTAACGCTGTTTGAGCTGAATGTATCTCTGTGCAGCAGGGCTGGGTAATGCCCTCTGCAGTATTCAGGCCCTGCCTTGGGACTGCGTGTGGCTCATGGGTGAAGGAGCTGCACAAAGAGGGCTGTTGTGTTGAACAAGTTTCCTTCGGCACAATAAAAGTCTCTGCCATAAGAATAAAGCTCCTTTGTGCAGGGAGTGGAGCACTGCCTGAGTGCAGAGCACACCCCTAGAGACTGGGCAGCTTCGGGTGGTCACAGAATCACAGGGTGTTTGGGGTTGGAAGGGACCTANCAGTATTCAGGCCCTGCCTTGGGACTGCGTGTGGCTCATGGGTGAAGGAGCTGCACAAAGAGGGCTGTTGTGTTGAACAAGTTTCCTTCGGCACAATAAAAGTCTCTGCCATAAGAATAAAGCTCCTTTGTGCAGGGAGTGGAGCACTGCCTGAGTGCAGAGCACACCCCTAGAGACTGGGCAGCTTCGGGTGGTCACAGAATCACAGGGTGTTTGGGGTTGGAAGGGACCTAGAAGATCATCGAGTCCAACCCCCCTGCCAGAGCTGGATCACCTAGAGCAGGTCACACAGGAACAGATGCAGGTGGGTTTTGAATGTCTCCAGAGCAGGAGACTCCACAACCTCTCTGGGCAGCCTGTGCCAGGCTCTGTCACCCATACAGTGAAAAAGTTTATCTTATGTTTCCATGGAAACTCCTCTGTTCTACCTGATAATCCTGCTGTCCACCAGGACCCCGAGGTCCCTTTCCCCTGTGCTGCCAGACAGGCCAGTCCCCAACCTGTACTGGTACCTGGGGTCATTCACCATCACTTCCTCACTGTGAAGCATCATTCTCTGATGCTGCCTTCTCACAGTGACACTGATCTCAAACAAACAAGCTACCAAAAAAGGCCTTTTCCTGCACCTGCCTGTCCCCTCAGGCTGCAGGCAAGCTGAGTGGTGGCCTTGTTGCTGTGGGAGGGTGCTCAGAGGGTTCAGAGCTTAGTCCTCACTGCTGCACCACTGTGTCTGAAACAGAGAAGGTGTGGGAGCTGGGAACTGCTGCTGTTGGCAGCAGTGGGATCTTCTGGCAAAGATGCCAGGCATGATCAGGACACCAGGAGATTGTAACACCTTCTCCTGAGATCTGCAGGGTCAGGGCTGCAATTCCTGTGCTGACCAGAGAGCCAGAAAGCCCCAAACACGTTTGCACCCTAAGCAGAGATGCCTGTGCTTAAAGGCTCTTCTGAAGCTGGTCCAGACCTACCTTGTGAGCTGAGGAAGCCCCTGCTGCTTCTCCTTCCCAAATGAAAAGCACTCTGTAAAGGCAGGAGCACTTGTGAGGCCTGTGCTGGAAACCACATCTAAAAACAGTCCGTGTCAACAGAGTATCAAACCAGACACTGGCTACCTCTAAAACCACATGCAAGGCCTGACTTGAAGCTGAATCTGCCAAATGTTCATGGCAAATGGGCTGCTGTGACCATGTTTCCTGTTGTCTCCAGGCCCGGGGCACCGTGGTGTGATGAAGCAGAGCATTCATCTCCAGCCAGGCTGGCTAGGGGACAGAGCAGCCTCGGGCACCTCAGTACAAATGCTCCCATTGCTGCCAGTGCTCCCCAGCCCCTCAGCTGCTCCCTGGCCTCAGAGAAGGCTTGGCACATGTTGTTCAAGTGCTCAAAGGCTGTGCTGGGAATTGCAACAAGAGCTGATTCCATCTGCTGTCACCATCACAGGGCACTTTGCTGGCAGCAGTGGTCCCAAATGAGCATGATCTGCAGAGAAGCAGGAGCCGCTGGGTGGTTAACATCAGCAGGCTTTGTGGGCACCTTGGCATCTCGTTGAGCAGCACAGAAACTGTTTTTGTCAGGGTCTAGTTAGAGCAGGAGCTGTGGTGGGTAAGGAGGATCTTTCACAGGGGCTGGGGTGATGCAGGCAGAGACTGTAGGTAGAAAGAAATCCTTCTAGATTTCAGGCTTGTCCTTGTTTTGGGGAAGGGATACTGATGGTGGCAAAGCCACGCTGAAGAGAGCCCTTGACCTGCAGCAATTGATCCTTCAGAGCAGGAGACACAGCCCAGTCTCCTCTCCTGGGCTGAGGAATAGGCTGCTGGCTCCCCAGCACCTCCTCTGACGACTGTCAGGGCTTTGTCTGTGAACGGTGGCCACTCCATACCGCTGGAATGCCTGGGGAATTTCTGCCTTAAAATCCACCCTTGGCTTCAGGGCAATCAATTGCCAGGAAGAGAGGGACCAATTAGAGGGACCTGTGGAGAGCGGGAGAGGCTGCGACGTTATCCTCTCGCCCTCACTTCACAAAGGTTTTCTCTATCTTTAATATGCAAATATTTAATGGGTGTATTAGAGCATAACGACCATAACTTGAGACCTTTCAGTCAAGATTAAACAGGTGCCGAGTCTTTCTTTTCAAGGCCCAGCACAGCTGTGAGCCCTCCCTCTCCAGTACGTGATTATGGGATGCTGCTGGAGCCTTTTCCACATCCCTCCCCCACAGTGCCTCGTCCACTCCTGCAAAGATCCTTTTTTATTTATCTTTTTTTTTTTTCTTCAGTCTTCCTGCAAGAGCCTGTCCTCGCTGTTCAAAAGGAGCAGGGGAAAAAAAATAAATCCTGATTTATTAGCTCTGGCGTAGAGGGCAAGGTTCTGACCTCAGGTGTGAATCTGAGAAAAATACTATTTTCCTGACAGCCAGCCCTCTCGGAGTGAATTAAAACCTCTATTGTGAGGAAATGGATTAAAGCCATTCTGGCTTTTATGACAATATCAAGGTGGTTACTTTATAGAGCATCTCGGATGGAGACTCGCCCCAAGGTGCTTTATAATCAGCGTTGTAAAGGGAGAGAATTTGCCTGTGGAGATGAATCAAGGGGTGTATTTCATGAAACATTAATGGTTGCTTTTGTAGATGTAAATTCGGGGGTATGTGGCTGCGTCTCTCCGTGCTGTCCTGCAGCTGCAACTTAAGCTCTTTTGCTGTTAGTGAGGATCATAATCCAGCAGAGCACTTTTGCTGGAGGAGCTTTACATCATCTTCTAATGTAAACAATATTGTAAGAGAGTCCGACAGCCCCACAGGATTTTCATTGAGAGAT
>VYZU01003438.1:5673-22118 GCA_013401355.1 Ceyx cyanopectus
TTAGCCCTTCAAGATGTTGTAACAAAAATAAAAGCAATATTCTTAGTGATATAAGCAATAAAAAGAAAAAAAAAACTTGTCTTGAATATGCATTTATATTTTCACTGTTGACATTCCTTCGTTTTATTATGGTCATGTTCACAAGTCTGTACTCTCTTATTTTCATATTCATATGCTTTTACCCATCCAGGCTCAGATTGGACCCTAAAAGGTCTGTATTTAATTTTATATTCTTCATAACCTTCCTTCTTTCTTTGTGCTCTAAAACTTCCCCTGGAAGTGGTATAACTGAAGCACTTTAGTTATCAGGAGTAGTCTTGGATTCACCAAGGGGAAATCATGATAAACAAATGTGATGACTTTCTGTGATAGCACAGTTGTCTGGGTAGATGGAGAGCAATGGATGTTGTCTACTTGGACTTCAGCAAGGCTTTTGACACTGTCTCCTATCATATCCTCCTAGGTAAGATGAGGAGGAGTGGGTTAGATGAGCAGACAGTGAAGTGGAAGGAGAACTGGCTGAAAGACAGAGCTCAGAGGGTTGGGATTCAAATATATAAACCAAATATAAGTGGTCTTAAAGAAGTTTAACAAGAAATAAAACAGTATGTTTTACACTATCCCTTGGATATGGTTAACCAGTCAGGAAAGAAGACCTATGGCCCTGTTGGGAAAGCTTTTAATATTAACTTTTTCTCAGAAGAGGGTCTTTGTACANTTTCCCAGATGCTTTCATTATGCAGATTTTTTTAATTATTATTCTATTTTCAGATACTTTCCCATAGTTTTCCTCTAGGATCCTGAAGTTACTGTTAAACAAAATTGGAGTTGCTACAGTTGGAGACAGGAAATACATATCTGTTTGTCTGCATACCATCCAGACTGTTGCATAAGGTTTCATTTTTGTAGAAACCTTACAAAAAATGCAGATAAACAATAGAAAAATTACATCTGCTTACAACATGCTGTATATTTTTTTTTCTGATTATGGGTATTTGCCACTCACTGGAATGGTTTGCAACAACTGTCTGATTTCTGCATAACTTTCTAAGAGATGGTTGAGTTTTTTACTACACTGTCTAGTCATTTAAAGAGAAGGTGAAAGGAATGAAAATGAGGGCAGAAAATATATCCTTTTAAACAGAATTTTAGTGCCTTTGCAAAATGTTACTATCATAAAGTGTGTGAAAGGATAAACTTGTATACATGAAAGCCTAAAGCTATCATAAACATATATATTCATGCAACAGGATATATTAACGATTTGGTGATGCTTTTCTGCTCACTCACTGGTAAGGAAGCAAGACTTATTCTTCTGTTTTGTTCTCCTCATTTCTTCTCCCTCTTTTCAACTTGTCATCTCCTTCCTTCACACTATTTCTCTGTCACAGGGCTCCACTGTCTGCAGTAGCAGAGAGAGATGGCAGAGTGTTGGCAGTGACAGCTCACCAATGGCCTACATCAGCAAGAGTTTGTGCTCCAGCTTTGAGGCAGCATGAATCAATCTTCCAAAGGTTAAATAAACAGAAGGCACCTGTGATACAACTAAATCATTCTTTTCCAACTGTTAGTTCCTTTTCCTTCATAACCTACTTTAAAACACAAAGCAAAAAAAAAAAAAGCCTAGTAGCTTCAATTCAGGAAGTATAGTCTGAAGAATTTTCATTTGTAGACATAACTCCCTTTCTTAAGAACTCACACAGCTTACTTTAATTAATATGTGTTACATCAACAATAGAAAACACAAAAACAAAAGAAACATCCAAAATACTGCTATTGAAATGCTCAGATATGTCCTCCACTAGTTGTATTTACCAGTTTGCCAACTCGTTCCCACCTCAGGACAACATACACTACATTTATAGATGCTAAAGTTCTACTGACACTTTCTCCAAGGAAATTTCCATTATATACATCTCACTTTGTCTCTAGATAACAATAATATTGCCAACACTAGTGTTTTCACAGCTTGTGACAGGTTTTTCCTTCGAAGAACTTCTATTCAGACTAGCACACTGAATCTTTACCATTTGACAATGCTATAAAACACATGGAATAGCAGATGCCATAGCCTGGGTGCCAGAGTAATGCTTGTCTTTCTATTTTTCTGTCTTTTTTTCTGTGTATCNATTCTTCATAACCTTCCTTCTTTCTTTGTGCTCTAAAACTTCCCCTGGAAGTGGTATAACTGAAGCACTTTAGTTATCAGGAGTAGTCTTGGATTCACCAAGGGGAAATCATGNTTCTGTGTATCAATGAAAATATAATTAAGAAGAATGAAAAATTATTTATAATTTATTTAAAAGGTAATTGAGGCAATTCTATGAAAGTAATGGAAAGAAATTAACAAAATATATATCNAAACAAATGTGATGACTTTCTGTGATAGCACAGTTGTCTGGGTAGATGGAGAGCAATGGATGTTGTCTACTTGGACTTCAGCAAGGCTTTTGACACTGTCTCCTATCATATCCTCCTAGGTAAGATGAGGAGGAGTGGGTTAGATGAGCAGACAGTGAAGTGGAAGGAGAACTGGCTGAAAGACAGAGCTCAGAGGGTTGGGATTCAAATATATAAACCAAATATAAGTGGTCTTAAAGAAGTTTAACAAGAAATAAAACAGTATGTTTTACACTATCCCTTGGATATGGTTAACCAGTCAGGAAAGAAGACCTATGGCCCTGTTGGGAAAGCTTTTAATATTAACTTTTTCTCAGAAGAGGGTCTTTGTACATTGAACATATTAAAAGTAACGTGACATGACTGTCTTGTAACAAAACTATTAAGCAGTGAGCTTAATTCTGTCATGAGTCAACACTAAGTCCTGTGCTAACCAGTGTTTGAAATGAAAAAGGTAATTATTCCAAAAAGGTACAAAAAAAAGAAATAAATCAAGAATTCTACTTATAGTAGACTCTAAGATGGACAAAATGTGATACGGTATAGTCATATATTATAAAAGTGAGAAATATATATGTATGGTAGGATCTATCAAATAGTCTTTTAAATAATAAAAAGAAATATTAAAACAAAGCTGTCCACACAAATAGAATGAGAGGCAGTTTTACAATGTTCAATTCTCAGTTAAACACTTGTAGTCCCTTCTTCAAGCTGAACATTTAAATTATTTTTTAATATTTACCCATCAAATCCTATAGAGAACACTGATAAAAAAAAACCAACTGGTAGTAGTGTGGAACATTCCAAGAATGGCTCGGACTTTGTCTGTCTGTCTCCAATGGTTTTGCTAGCTCTTTTCAAATTTCATTTAATAAACTAGATTTTGCAACACTATCATACAAGTTTATATTATTTCCTGCACTTGCCTTCTGGCAAAGAAAAAGAAAAGTGAACCAGCATTGACAAAGATGACATGTATAGATGATTACAAAGCAGCACTTCCATCATGAAGTAATATGCATGGTGATCACAACTACAACCAATGAATAAAATATTTAATGTGAATACTGTGAAAAATGAGACAAAAGTGAAAAACGCAGAATTTTTGCATAAATAATTGAGTGCACTTTCATAGATGCTCTTAAAGTATTTTATTATACAATGGGAAAAAAACTGATCTAGGATTTATTATTAAACAAATCAATTTTTTTATTTTATATGCAGAAGGAGAAAGCAAATAGCATCCAAAAGCTATTCAGACCCTGTTCCCATTAGAAAACAAGAAATTCAGTCAATATCTATGGTAAGATGTTCAGGAGCTGTAAATCAACACAGCTTCAATTGGCATAAAATAAATACATTGATTTACTCTACCTGAGGATTTGGCCCTTAACATCTTGCTCTAAGCAGGAAGTTCTAATAAGTTAAGAAAAAGAGAGACAGGTTCAACTTATAGCATAAAACACATCTACAAACTAGGCAATCTACTTATGAGAAGATTATTCACCATGATAGCTATTTACTCTAGACAAAGTAGCTCAAAAACAAAGGATTAGGGTTATCAGATTGTAAAACTCACGGAGTCACATAGAAGCTTGTGTCCAAAATAGGACAAAAGACCTTTAATGCAGTGACCACAAAGGTGTAAATCCAAGCATCATTTCTCAAAGGTGTTTGATGATCTTGTTTAATAGAAGCTGAGAAAGCTCAGGCACCAGTAGGAGAAAAGTAGCTTTACATTTGCATCTCCATTGAACATTTAACCTGAACTCTTCCCATCAGCCCAGTCTTTTTCAGTGCTTCTTCTCACAGCATTTAACATACATAACATTGACTATGAAAGTCAGACAGAAGATGCCCCTGGCACCCACATTCCACAGAAAAATCACAAGGACTTGTGTTGTATTGGAAGACACTAAAAGAAGCCACTCAAAAGGAGACACAGGATCTGCCCATGAGAGGTGGTCAAGTTTAAGGGAAGTTCTCAACTGTTCAGAGCCACACAAGCAACCCTGCTACAACACAGCCCACTTAAAGCCATCAATGTTGGCATCCTTGATGATACTCAGAGTAGAGCTTCCGTCCAGTTTAATGTATGGACTGCTTTTTAGGCTAGTCCCCTACGAAGACAGAAAGGGGAATATAGAAGTATTGCAAAGCAGAAGCAGAGCACTAAGGGATCACTGCTGACAGAACTGCTACAATTAGGACCATCAAAGCAAAGTGAATTTGAAACATTGGAGAAAGTGTCAAGCTTGTAGAAAAGGAGCATTGAGATCAGTCTAATGGAGATGGACAGGTAGTGAGAGTTTAATTGTGAGATATACAGCAGCTAGAGCTGGGCTTCAGAGTAATCCTCAAGTCTTCTTTGACTATCGGAGTTGGGACATTATTACTGTCATGCAAGAAATCAGAATTGTCTGTTCTAATATACATAACCTTGTCAGGTTCTGTTTTGCTTATTTACCCATCACTTCAAGGTTCAATTAGATGTTAATGTAGCCATACAACGTGTCTCATGCATAGGTCACATTGTCATCTCCATGACAGTACCAGAGGTAGAAGTGGAATAGGAACACAGGCAACAGTTAATCCTGATGACTAAAAATAAAGAATTAAAAACTTAGATTCTCTTTTTCCCCTCCTTCATTTCACCTCCACAGATAAAATTTCTCTCACAAGAGCATCCTCCATGCAAGATGAACTATAAAAATGCAGTTATTTCTGATCACTACCATGTGAACTCAAGAATATGTTTCTTCCTTTGCTTTAAAGCATGTGTTAGTGATCTTGCATTGTCAAAATGAGGTCTTATATCAGTCAAGATATAAATATAAAATATTCTTTTTCCTCTGACTTCCACATAAACCATTAATTATACCACACAGCAGATCACATTGAGTTCAGGTGGTTAGAAGGAAAAATATGTTAACAGTATAAAAAAGGTATGCCAAGTTTCAACAAAGAACATTTTGCTAACAAGCAAGCTCCACAGAGATGCAGGTCAGCATTATTTCTGTCTGATTTAAAGGAAGCATTTGTCTGGGCAGCTGCTGGACATAATCAAAGGTTTTTTAATTGGAGCATTTCTGTCTAATTTCATGCTAGCTTTATATGCTTTTTTACTCCCCTACATTCTCTTCACTGCCTGGCATTCACTGTGTCCATCTGAGGTGCCAGTTAGCTTGCCATCTACACTAGTTACTACAACATTAAAATGTGTCTTTGCTTCAGGAATCAGAAAAAAAAAATATAAACAATTAGTAACTCAGTGGTCAAGATGCTTTAAGACCAGGATGTAGGTTAGGAAAAGATACATAGGGCTTTTAGACCTATTTGCAGTTTCATAATCATATGCTCTGTCCCATCTCATCAGTCAGCTCCCTGGAATTATTTACATCAGTTTCAGAGTATTTAAAACAATATTAATAAACTACAGATACTTAAAATGTTTAGAACATCCACCTTTTTCAGTAACTACACATTCCTGTCCTAAAAAAATCTAATATCAGAAATTAAGATTGCCATATCATTGAGATATACATATGGGTATCCTTAGCCAGCCTGTTCAGGTGGGTTTTATTGTTGTTTAATGCTCTGAGGCTAGTGCAAAGCAAATTTAACACTTTAAGAAGCCAGTAGCCATAACATTGGTAGGAAACACATCATAAAAGTACACAATTGCATTCAGTTGTCTTCTATGAAATACAGATCATTTATTTATTCCATGTGATTATCATCCGTTTGTTATTTATCATATAGTTGTAAAAACAGCGACAATGTATTTTGCAGTTTCAAACAAAGCCGAATTTCAGGATTCACCAGGATTTCCAAGCCTATAATCTGGCTAAAAATAAAAAACAAACAAGTGAACAGTTTGTAGACAGGAAAAGGGAAAGCTAAGTTTGAAACAGTATGCTTCTGGACGTAGTAGTATTGTTTATTACCAATGGTAAGGGCAGCAAGTACAGATAACAATTCAATTCATTAATGCTTTTAAAGATGCTATTGTATCTTTAGACATTGCAGTTCCATAGAAACATAAAAAGAAACAATAAATAAGTGAACATATACACTCAGTAGTTGTCACTTTGTTTCATGGCTGAAGGACAGAGCCCAGAGAGTTGTGGTCAGTGGAGCAGAGTCTAGCTGGAAGCCTGTAACTAGTGGAGTCCCCCAAGGGTCAGTACTGGGTCCAGTATTATTCAATATTTTCATCAATGACCTGGACGAGGGGGTAGAGAGCACCCTCAGCAAGTTTGCTGATGACACCAAAGTGGGAGGAGTGGCTGACACAGCAGCAGGCTGTGCTGCCATCCAGAGAGACCTGGACAGGCTGGAGAGCTGGGCAGGGAGAGATTGAACAAGAGCAAGTGTAAGGTGCTGCATCTGGGAAGTGCTGGGGAGGAACAACCCCATGGATCAGTACAGGCTGGGGGCTGATCTATTGGAGAGCAGCTCTGGAGAAAGAGCCCTGGGGGTCCTGGTGGACAGGGGGATGACCATGAGCCAACAATGCACCCTTGTGGCCAAGCAGGCCGATGGATCCTGAGGTGCATTCACAAGAGTGTGGCCAGAAGGTCAAGGGAGGTTCTCCTCCCCCTCTACTCTGCATTGGTGAGGTCCCACCTGGAATACTGTGTCCAGTTTTCGATACCCCAGTTCAAGAGGGACAAAGAGCTACTGGAGAGAGTCCAGTACAGCTCTGGCAGGGGGGTTGGACTAGATGATCTTCTAGGTCCCTTCCAACCCCTCACATTCTGTGATTCTGAGCGGTACTGTCCCTGTCACACCCCCTGCTGTGTGTACACAAAGAGAAACATGAAAGCAGCCATGTGGAGTGACTTCTCCAGGAGTTACTCCTCCTAAGAGTTCCCTCTTCACATGATGGCATAGTGTTAGCCAAGGCCAAAAGCAGAGCTTCAACTCCCTCTAGCGAGTTCTCAAAATCAAAGGAGTCAGTGAAGTGAGGGCAGCATCCTGTACTAAGTCTGAAGTTTATTAATTTCCTCTCAGTGAGAAAAATCATAAACATTAATGACATGATCGCTCCTGATCAGATTTTGTGTCACATAGCTTCAGGTCCTTTATACCCCTTACCTACATGTAAACTCTTAGCCAAGATGTAAAGTGTATTTTGGAAGCTGGTTCTTCTTGGCAGTCTAATTAGAGAGGGACAGGTTCTTGACAAGTATTCCTCAAGGAGCCTAATGCCTCCTTGACTGTAATTCTCTTTCCTCTGATTACACAGAAATCTTGAGAAGTTCTGGTTCCTTGATTATCTACCTGTTTTGTATGCCTACCTCTAAGTAGTGTGAATGTCCTTAGTCACAGTTCATAGAAATAAATGCTGTTCAGGCCTCCATGATTCACAGCCAGAGAAGGAAAATTCTTCCCAAGACCATGTATCTAGCATCCTGTCACTTATATCACACACTTCTGACAGAGATAGCCTATCTTCTGCCTGCTGATAGGGAGACAAAGTTGAAGTCAATTAATCTTTCATACAGGAAGCTTCAATTCATCATTCGCTAATGTAAAGTGGAACAGCCCCTACCCACTTAAAGTGCAAGTATCTCAGGTGAAAGGATGCCTGTTTCATCATTGTGTCATGATATTTTTTTTAGAGACAGCAATGATATTTTAAAGTAAGGAAAGAATTGATTTCTGCCTCTAATAAAAAATTAATAAGGAAGAGCACTCTCAAGATAATAACCATTATTACCAACCTTTTCCTGTTGCTTATTGCAGGATTTCTTCCAGACTAAGGTCACAAGAGTCATGCAGTCTGCATACAGATGCATTGCCCCAGTCCATCCCACCTCACTAAGACACCTAAAAACACTTTAAGATCTGATACTCTCTGTGGAGGAACCTGCTTTTCCCCATAGGCTATACCAGAGATCAATCAGATATGCAAATAAGGTTAGTTTTTTGACTGGTTAACACATGGTCTAGACGCACTTATAAACCCAGATCTGTTTTACAATTTGAAAGTGCTTTCACATTTTGAAGAAGTTCCGCAGTGTTTTCAGAAGTTTTCATATGAAATAACATCTTTGCTTGTCCAGTTGAATATGGTCATACATGGTATATAATCCAAAATAATAATGTGAATTCTCTTGTCTGTAGACTGCAAAAGTATAGTAAACCAGCAACTGGATCATTGAGATCAAACTATCAAAATACTTAGGGGGAAGGCATACAAAGAAATGCCACATTACATTAAGAATGGAGTTTAAAGGGATAGTGCCAAACACTAGCTGTTCATATAATTTCTGCAAATTAGCAGAAATAATTATGACATTAAGGCTCAAAATCACAGCCTTAATTAATTTAGAAGTCAAGCAGGGCTGGTTTTCAAGAACACCATTTAGGTTTTCCCTCCAAACTCCAAAGTAACTGCTAGAGTATAGCTGTTGTAAACAGGGCATTTAACTAGAAAACTCAATACATACTCAATACATACCAATTCTCAGACAGTCCATTTAGAAAAATCTTTGTCCATTTTTTGTATAAAGAAAACTAATCTGTTTCAGCTTCCAAATGCACTGAGGGAAAGTGAGACCCTTTTGAAAGTATGTTATCATCAGTAAAATATGGCTGTACACTTTACATGCTTTCAAATAAACAATTTTATATAAACTTACAGAAAATAAGCAGAGGGTGGAATGCTACAGAACACAGGCAACCAATTTTTAAATGAGACCTGAAGCTCAGACCCAGAGCTACAGCCTTTGGGCCTCACTGAATTTTAATTTCAACACAGTCCTGACTTCTATTACTGCTCTAATGCACAGGAATGTGTGCTCACGGATGTACCAACATAAGAGAAGCAAATGGTTTTGCAGAGAGACTTTTTCAAGTGCAGCCAGTGTGTCACAACAGTAAACAACATGAAGTGTAGATCATACCCTGCTTCTCACATGCATGCAGCTAGAAAAACATAGCCCTTATTTTTGCTTCCTTCTTACATGTGAGTTTTTTTAATCTGAAAAGACTCTCATTACAGACTAGTCATAGCACCGAGTCTGGGGATGTTCATTCCCTGTGAAGTGATAAATGCCCAGTTCATAACAGGGCTGGTTTGAGAACCAGCAATCAATAGAGGCACTAAAGTATGGTTTAGATGTCCATTCTGGTGCTTATCGGTGTGCACAGACAACGATAACACAAAAACACCGATATCTGAGTATTATGTGGCTACCTCATCTCTCTCTACTAGGGGACGCTGCCCTTCATCAGTGTAACCAACAAATCAATTGGTCACTTAAGAAGATGTCTGTAAGTGCACATCTTGTCTCTTGCCTGAAATGTATTGCAACCATTTTTCTGTTAAGTTTCACATAAAAAGGATTTGCTGAAGCTGTGAAACTGGGATAAACCAAAGAACCGATTTACTGAAATAGCTTAGGTAGTTTAATATTGCAGTGGTGTCAACAAAGCAGATTTTAAAACATTTCCTTCTGACAAAAAAGAAAAAAATATCCACTCCAAAGCCACGCATAAAAGGAATCTTTTTTAAAGTTTTCCCACCTGTCTAAAGGGGAAAACTACATTCAGCTGAAGGGCTTTGAGATCTACAAATGAAGACAGCAGTAGTAAATGTATTTTTAGNCCAGAGAAGGAAAATTCTTCCCAAGACCATGTATCTAGCATCCTGTCACTTATATCACACACTTCTGACAGAGATAGCCTATCTTCTGCCTGCTGATAGGGAGACAAAGTTGAAGTCAATTAATCTTTCATACAGGAAGCTTCAATTCATCATTCGCTAATGTAAAGTGGAACAGCCCCTACCCACTTAAAGTGCAAGTATCTCAGGTGAAAGGATGCCTGTTTCATCATTGTGTCATGATATTTTTTTTAGAGACAGCAATGATATTTTAAAGTAAGGAAAGAATTGATTTCTGCCTCTAATAAAAAATTAATAAGGAAGAGCACTCTCAAGATAATAACCATTATTACCAACCTTTTCCTGTTGCTTATTGCAGGATTTCTTCCAGACTAAGGTCACAAGAGTCATGCAGTCTGCATACAGATGCATTGCCCCAGTCCATCCCACCTCACTAAGACACCTAAAAACACTTTAAGATCTGATACTCTCTGTGGAGGAACCTGCTTTTCCCCATAGGCTATACCAGAGATCAATCAGATATGCAAATAAGGTTAGTTTTTTGACTGGTTAACACAAGGTCTAGACACACTTATAAACCCAGATCTGTTTTACAATTTGAAAGTGCTTTCACATTTTGAAGAAGTTCCGCAGTGTTTTCAGAAGTTTTCATATGAAATAACATCTTTGCTTGTCCAGTTGAATATGGTCATACATGGTATATAATCCAAAATAATAATGTGAATTCTCTTGTCTGTAGACTGCAAAAGTATAGTAAACCAGCAACTGGATCATTGAGATCAAACTATCAAAATACTTAGGGGGAAGGCATACAAAGAAATGCCACATTACATTAAGAATGGAGTTTAAAGGGATAGTGCCAAACACTAGCTGTTCATATAATTTCTGCAAATTAGCAGAAATAATTATGACATTAAGGCTCAAAATCACAGCCTTAATTAATTTAGAAGTCAAGCAGGGCTGGTTTTCAAGAACACCATTTAGGTTTTCCCTCCAAACTCCAAAGTAACTGCTAGAGTATAGCTGTTGTAAACAGGGCATTTAACTAGAAAACTCAATACATACTCAATACATACCAATTCTCAGACAGTCCATTTAGAAAAATCTTTGTCCATTTTTTGTATAAAGAAAACTAATCTGTTTCAGCTTCCAAATGCACTGAGGGAAAGTGAGACCCTTTTGAAAGTATGTTATCATCAGTAAAATATGGCTGTACACTTTACATGCTTTCAAATAAACAATTTTATATAAACTTACAGAAAATAAGCAGAGGGTGGAATGCTACAGAACACAGGCAACCAATTTTTAAATGAGACCTGAAGCTCAGACCCAGAGCTACAGCCTTTGGGCCTCACTGAATTTTAATTTCAACACAGTCCTGACTTCTATTACTGCTCTAATGCACAGGAATGTGTGCTCACGGATGTACCAACATAAGAGAAGCAAATGGTTTTGCAGAGAGACTTTTTCAAGTGCAGCCAGTGTGTCACAACAGTAAACAACATGAAGTGTAGATCATACCCTGCTTCTCACATGCATGCAGCTAGAAAAACATAGCCCTTATTTTTGCTTCCTTCTTACATGTGAGTTTTTTTAATCTGAAAAGACTCTCATTACAGACTAGTCATAGCACCGAGTCTGGGGATGTTCATTCCCTGTGAAGTGATAAATGCCCAGTTCATAACAGGGCTGGTTTGAGAACCAGCAATCAATAGAGGCACTAAAGTATGGTTTAGATGTCCATTCTGGTGCTTATCGGTGTGCACAGACAACGATAACACAAAAACACCGATATCTGAGTATTATGTGGCTACCTCATCTCTCTCTACTAGGGGACGCTGCCCTTCATCAGTGTAACCAACAAATCAATTGGTCACTTAAGAAGATGTCTGTAAGTGCACATCTTGTCTCTTGCCTGAAATGTATTGCAACCATTTTTCTGTTAAGTTTCACATAAAAAGGATTTGCTGAAGCTGTGAAACTGGGATAAACCAAAGAACCGATTTACTGAAATAGCTTAGGTAGTTTAATATTGCAGTGGTGTCAACAAAGCAGATTTTAAAACATTTCCTTCTGACAAAAAAGAAAAAAATATCCACTCCAAAGCCACGCATAAAAGGAATCTTTTTTAAAGTTTTCCCACCTGTCTAAAGGGGAAAACTACATTCAGCTGAAGGGCTTTGAGATCTACAAATGAAGACAGCAGTAGTAAATGTATTTTTAGAAGTGAAGTGATAGTCAATGCTATGAAATAAAAATTTCTTCCCCTTGGCAAACCTGACAGAAGAGAAAGTTGAAAATATATGGAAAATAATGAAGCAATGCTTATTGCTTCCACAATATCTCAGTTTTCCTGGATCCATAGTCCTTTTGGCTCCTTAAGCAAAATTTCCACTACAACCATTGTACATTTATGATCTACCAAAGGTCTCCGAAAGGCCTGAATTATTGGCTTCAAGACTGAAATTCCAGAGTGCCACGGGCAAGAGTCAATGCATAGATGGAGAACTCATATCTGTGAGTGACTTTCTGGATATCTAGCATCTATTCCTCAAAGAACTAGAGCAATGGGCCATGAAATCTGCAAGTCCTCATCAGGAACTACTGACCTGTCCAGCTGAAGTGTCAGGCTACCACATGGTTACTCAAATGAGAGCTCCCAACTCACAAGGACAGCAAGACTCTAACATGCTGTCATCTCTTGTGCTTCCAGCACTGGCTTACAGGCTTGAAGAAGTAAGCCAACATCTCTGCCTTCCACATGCACAAGGGCACACCATATTGCAGATGCCCAGTTCCCAGTCAACATGTAATAACTAGGTAATTTCATAGCAGGATGCCTTTGAAGCTACATCTTCTTACACACTGTTTGACAAAGGCCCCTTTAAGGGCAGCTTTTCCCCCTCCACACCATTTTACTTGCTTTAAGTGAAAGCCTGAGCTTGTAATCACAACTGTAAGTGGTGTTTTTGAGTAAGAGTGTTAGAGAATGTTTGGAAACATGTTATTAAAAGAAGCATAGTCGAACAGTAAAGCACCTAATTGTCATATACCTGTGCAGGATTGCCTATAGAAACCTTAACACTACAGCATAACAATTTCAGTCCAGTACTGAAAATAAAGCACAAGCCATAGCACAGTATGGCTCTATAACACAACGACAACAGCACCAGGCATTGTCATAGGATGAAATGTCACATCTTGCAAAAGCACAAGTGGAATGCTCATATTAAACTCAAGCATAGCCAAAAGGATTAATTCTGATACCATAACCATAAAAATAATGGCTAGCAAAAAAGTTTTCAGAAGTCACTAGGTATTCAGCTTTTTATATAAGGGAAATGTGTTCTTTTAATGGTGCTGTCATTACACAAGAGTTCCAACATGTACATAATGTAAGAGAGCCCAGACAACATTTAGCTCTGTAATGTAATATGATCACAGTAATGATAATCCATTTGTCTTGATCATTTTCCACAGATGTCTTCTGCATCATAGAAAATGCAAATCCAAATCCAGACGTCTTTCTGTCCCATAAGTATGAATATACCTAAGTCATCAGTCCTGACCTCGAGAGCTCACCAATAACTGAGGCAAATACAGAAAAACTTCTACTGCGATTCCACATCTTGGGCTGTGAAGCCATCTGGAACCAACCACACTGTCTGCAAAGGCTGTAAAATGTGGACGTGGATTCTTTTCTCATGAAAGACAAAATGATATGTGTTTGGGCAACTAAAAATCTTTGGGTTATGCTACATGAGCTCCATTGGGTTCAATATAAACTACAAAACTGGTATGCTAGCAGCTGGAAAAATATCTTTAACATCTCAGGAGAGAAACATAGATTTCTTCGCTGATGGGCAGTCTTTCACACCTGCCCATATCAGCCATTGCTTTCTAGAAATATAATACCATTTAAGACAATACAATGGGCAGTGATTATTTAGTAATAATCTCTAAGGAGAAAGCTATCCAAACTGTAGCTGAAAATCTAGAATTCATTCTATTTCTACTTGGACTTGTTCTTTTTTTTCAACAGCTTTTTTTTTTTCTTCTTCTTTATTCCACAAATGTTAGCTGAAACTTTCTCTGCTATCAGAGCACTATTTTCCACAGCAGATCACACTATGCCCTAGTGGTGGCCATCAGACTTCATTGTTTGAGGTACAATTCAGAGCCCGCACATGCAATGTGTAAAACAACTGGACTGTAAGGACTATAAAACAACTCAGTCTATATCTATCCTGTACATAAAAAAATGAGAGTTTGTACTTATTATTTTTCTGGACTTCAGAAGTAATTTCTTCACTTACTGGTTATTAAGTCAGCTTGAATAGCAGTGGGACTAGAATCAAATTCTCAAGATCCTTACACTCAATATGGTTTATATCATTTTCAAATTCACTTCCAATATAAGTTCTCTATGGTTTCATCACTATCTAAATGGCAAAACAAAACAAATCAAAGAAGTAATTCAGTAAACACTAAATTTACTTTAGAAAAAAGGGAATGGTTTTAATCTTCCTAAATTGGCCCTTTGATGTGCATAATTTTCAAGACAGAGAACCATTCTAGATTGAAGGATCATGTGAAGTTTTGCCCTTAATGTAATCAAGGTCCAGTGAATCTTCTGAAGAAAAACAAGAATAATAGCAGAGTGTGCAAAGCTATTACATATCAAGGGCCAAAATCAAGTCTCCAGCATAATGAAGAAGACAGAGCATGTCGGAAAATTCAGGTGAGGTAAGGCAAACATTTCTATTCAACATTTCTTTAAAAGAAGATAAAGAGCACTGAATCAATAAATCACTGAAAAGATTATTATTTTGTACAAGATGAAGGTCAGTGCAGGTCATTCCCACTAAAACAGACAGAGTTTGTTAATTTAATCCAGAAGATTTGGCAGGGAAACTAAACAGGAATTTAATCAGCCACAGAAGGTGGTGAACTTCACAGAAAATTGAATAATCATTGTGCCAGACAGTAAACATCATTATGGAAGGAAAAAAAAGGAAAGAACAAAAGCATCCCCTTTCATGCTATCATTAACTTCTTCAAATGGGTAATAAATGATTTAAAACAACTCTCTGGAAAACAAAAACACCACATATAAGAGCAGCCGGTCAATAGTTTAGCACATTTATGATGACATTAAGCTTCTCATAACTATTGCTCCTCCTTCTCCTGTATTGTAATTCTTTCTTTAAAAGCTGTCTTATGAAGTAATATTGCAATTACTGCAATAAAGAAAATATATAATATATATATAAATTTACTCTTTCAGCTTTTTGCCAGTTCACAGAAAGACAAAAAAAGCCAAAACACTTTCAAATACGTTTTCCTGTATTTTGCAAGAATTCCAGCATTTTGTTTGTAGGTTAGATCAGTTTTTTCATTTTCACAATACTGTATTTGCAATGATACCATCAGCATTTTGTTTCGCAGATGAAGATATTTCTACTACAAAGCACTTACCTAAATCAGTCTTTCTGTTTCTATCTACATCTAATTAAATGTTTTTCTTCCCTATATATTTATTATATAGTCATATTCTAGGAGGATAAATTCTGCCCTTAATCAGCAGAAATTCGGGTAAGCTGATGTGGTAAAATAGTTCAAGTCTTCCACTGACACAAGGCTTAATTGTTGTGGTTTACAAAGGAAATTTATATTTAAAATTAAAATCAATCCTTTACTGAAGTCACTCAGGTGATACTGTACTGTAAATTATGTTAATCTGTAGAAACCTTATGCAGTACTTAAATTTTAGACTTCTGCAAAGTATAAACAGGGAAAAATAGAAAAACTGCACATTTGAAATTGACAATTTTTTGTGATCAATTTTCTGTTTGTACAGGAAAGGTCAGTAGTTCAGAGCTCGAGCTTATATGTTACTACATTAATACCTATGGAAGAGGATAAACTGATAAATAATTTTTCCATTAAATGATATTTCAGAATTTGCTTGATATTCATTATATTCACATTACCAGCAAACTTTGATCAAAGTTTTAGCTTTCCATATCTAGGAAAGAGAACATTTTTCAGTTGCTAAAAGCAGAAAGACTACTTTCCATTATAATGTGAGATCAGCAGACATTTAGGACCTTGCTACTTACCTTAAAAGAATAACAACATCATGCCCATCACAAACTAAAATATGCAGGTTTTTTCACCTCATTTAAAATGAGGTAAAACAATGCATGCTGAAATAATCTTTGGTGATGGGTGTAAGTTACTTTTCTCAACTGCAACAAAGTACTGCAAGCATCATGCTACTTCACCTCAGGAATAAGGTATGCCCTAATAATGCATGGTTTCATTCCATTTTCTCATGCTGTATTCCAGAAAGAGAATTAAGCAGTTCTGATACTGCAAGCATCATGCCACCTTCACCTCAGTCTTT
>VYZU01003487.1:0-17204 GCA_013401355.1 Ceyx cyanopectus
GGCAAGGATGTGAGCAATGAGGGGAACACAGAGTTCTGCCTGGTCCTGATGCAGTGAGCTTTCGAGTAGTTCCTAGATTAAGCTTAATCTCTCTGAAACAAGGGTGAGTTACGAGCTCTCTGGGAGCTGTTTCTCTCCCCCGGGCACTGGAAGGTTTTAGAGTTTGCCCTCGCTGGGGTCAAGATCTGCTTCGAGGGACTTGACCAGAAAGATGTGGAATGAGGTGGTGAGGAGCTCTGCTCTAGAGTCGGTTGGTTCCTGCTGGGTCTTGCAAGAGCTGGTCTTGCTCTGGGGGTGATGTTAAGAGAATATCCGTTCTTTGCATCCTCCTCTGAGAGTTTGACTGTAGAAAGAGCAGCTTCAGAAATACAAGAAGTTTAACTCCACGTCCCGTGAAGGAGACCATCTACTTGCTGGGGCTGCGGTGGGCTCGGCTGTGCCCCAGGCTCCCTGTCCCACTGTGGTTCCTCTGGCCCTGCCTCTGTAGCTCCACATTCCCACCCAGCCCTCCTTCCTTCCCTGCTTTGACTTGCTATTCCCTCCATCCCGAGGATCATTTTTCAGACAGCCCCAGTGCTTTGCCCTGCAGTCAGACTATTTAGTCTGGTTTTGGTGACCCTGTCTGACTGTTCAAGAATAAGCTCTCAGGTTTCTCTTTTCTCTGCAATCACTACTTTTTTTCTTTCTTTCTTTTTTTTTTTTTTTTTTTAAAGCAAATACATACCTTTGAGCCTTAGCCTTTCAGAAGGACTTAAGGTGGTCCCATTCTCCTTCCTCTGTGCAAGGAGATACGCTCAGAATAGCAGTGGGATTTGCATTCCTTTGCAATTGTGCTGCGGGGGTGCAGGGTTACCTTCCCTATTAGCCACCGCAGAGTGGACATTCGGAGCTAATATTTACCAAAGGAAAAAAGCGGAAAAACTAGGAATGCCCACGTTCTAACATCCAGGCAGCACTTATCTCTGAGCACAAAAGCAAAGACACCGCTGGAGTTTTCTTTGGAGAAGTGATGATGTAATTTTTGGTGTGCTGAAAAAAAAAAAAGCCCATTGTGCTTTAAATGTTAATTCCAAAAGCTTTTAAAGAATCCCCCTGAGCTCTTTTCCTTTGTGCCGATGGGACATTGTCCGGAGCCCCCTGCAAGAGTTCGGGTCTCTCCCTGCTCTCTGCGGCTCTGCACCGGTTAATTTCGGTTTAATTGCCGTGCACCCGTCGAAGGAGCTAATTGCTCATCGTGGGCTTCCCACTTTAGGCGCCGTGACGCCAGCGTCTGAAAGAGGACGGTTGCTAAATGGGCAAGGGAGGCTTTATTTTTTCAAACGAACGGGCTCTGTAACGGGTTTAAAGCGTGAAACGTCTTTTTTCATCAATAGCAAGCTAAGAATGTAATTGAAAAATTAAATGTTAAGGGACCGATGCCGTAACACGTAACATTTCTGGAGCTTCGCGCTCTGCGCGGTGCAAATGCCGCCTGTGGACCCGCCGGGGGAGGACTCCGCACTCACCGGAGGTGTTGAACATCACCCCCCAGAGAAGCTGAGCATCACCCGGGGTGTCTGGATGGACCCCCAGGTCCCGGGCCTGCCGGGCACAGTAACCGCTGGACGCGGATCGTTCGGCTGCGGGGTGCTAATGAAGTTTGCATTAATTAGCCGCCGTGGATTGATTTTTGTGATTTGCCTGGGCCTCTCCAGGTGGGTGTGGAGGAACTTGGTGCTTGACCTTCAGTGTGCTCCATGAGAGAGGGGAGCTCTCCTCGCACCTCAGGCTTTGGAGAAGTGGAATCTCCAATTCTGGGGCTTATCCTAGCTCCGGGAACCTTCCCAGGAGCAGAGCTGCCCCCAGGGGCTCCGCTCTCCCCCTGCTCCCCACCGCAGCTCTGGGTGGGGGTATTTCAGTGATTCGGAGAAAATCTCCCCGCCTCTGGTAGATGAGGGACCGAACGCCCGCCGCGGACACGGGGTGGTTTTACAGGGGATGCTAGTGGGGGAAAAACACCAGCAAATTGGTTTTAAAAGGCGTTCAGAGGGGGTCTCTGCACCCCCCTTCCGCAGCACCGCCCAGAAGCTTTTCAAGTGGAACAGCCTGCAGCTATTACAATAAACACCTCAGCCGCAACCTGTCTCTCATTTGCATATTAGCAGCCTTAATTTTGATGAAATATGCAAATGTATGCAAAATGAAATTCATCTCATAATGACACAAGGCGATTAAACAATTTTTATGCTTAAATATTCTGTTTAATGAAATCAAACAGACCCATGCGTGTGACAAATTTGCCTCAGCATGGAAAAATTAGTGGATATCAAAAAACTAACACAGAATCCCAAACGCGGGATGTACTGTGCTGGGCATTGAAATCACCTCTTCAGCGTGAAAATAATCAGTGTTTCTGATAACCAAATGAACTGGAAATTATATTATAGAGAACTGCTAAAATAAGTTAGTGGCAAGGTACTTTGTTTCCTGCTCTCTGAGGAAATCCTGTTCTCTGGTCATCTTTTATTTATGTTCCAGATGTTTAATGGAGTAAATGCTTGCAGGTTCTTTTTTGGATGCTTTTGTTATTTTAAATAAAAAGATGATCATATAGCCTTGCACAGCTGCAGGCGAAGTGTCCTAGGTGAATCTGGCACTGCTGGATGAATCCCGTGCTGGGGGATGTGATGGATGTGCCAGGGCAGCAGGAGCTCAGAGCCCCTGGAAAGGACATTGCTTTGGTCCTCAGGTCACCTGCAGCAGAGCTCTGGGACAAACCCGGGTGTGGGCAGACTCTGCAGGACTCGCAGCATCAAACAGGGAGCTGGAGCTGCTGCTGAGTGTGAGGATGGGTGTTGGTGGCATCTTGCCCTGCTCTGGCTGTGAGGAATTAGTGCTGGGATGGTACCATTGCTTGGTAGGCAAGGCTGGACTCGTGTGGGCCCCCACAGAGCCCTCCATCCTCCTGGGTGTGGGGACCCCTAGCTCCTGTGCAGAGAATGAGAAGAGGTGATATTTTTGTCACGCATTTGTTGTGGAAAATGTTTGTTTCAACATGAAATACACTTGATGTTTCCTTTTCTTTTTCTAAAACAAATACTTCTCTTGGCTCTCTGGCCAACACTGGGATGGGCAGAAGGTCCCTGCTTGGCACTGCTCCCATGTGGGCACCTTCTTCACCTTCAGTGGCAGGGCTGCAGTGTCCCAAGGCTGCTGCTGGGCGTGCAGACCTGACAAAGCCTCCAGCTCAGGGGAGGGGAGCAGGAGACCATTATCTCCCAGCATTTCATTTCAGTTTTGCTGTCCATCCATCAAGCCCGTGGATTTCTAAGGCGCATTAAAAGGTGACAGTGATGTTAGCCATGGGGAAGTAACCTACTTTTCAAGAAGAGGGAGTAATTTCCAGTTTGGTGGCCTGTTCCTCCTCCTCCTCTCCCCAGCTCAGCGTTTGCTGCTGATTCCAGCCTTTCTCACGTGGAGTCAGAAACCCCAGCGTGGGAAACACGACTGCTGTGCTCCAGCCTGGGCCAGTGAGAGCTGTTCTTGCCACCACGCTGAAAGGATGGGCCGTGGTGACCCTCAGTCACGGTGCTAAGCCTCTTGCAGTTAATGCTTTGTCCAGATGTTGTTACTTTTCCCTCTCGGCTCAGATAGGATAAAACCCGAGGAAATTTAATATTAGCCCCGTGCATACTTGTGTTTTATTTTTCTGTGGACTATTTTTATTACAAATAAGTTTCGAAAGGAAGTTGTGGCTGATGATTTTCCCATGTTCCAATTAACTTTGTGGTGCTGCATAATGGGTGAATTCACAACTGGCCTCATTGTTTTTTAGACCCAGAGGTGCTGAAGAAGTGCCAGGTCACCTGGGGAGATGCCACCCCAGGATGTGTTTCCCATGTTTTTGCTTAGCATGTCTTATTTGCACTTTTGTTTTCCTTTCAGCATGCAAAATTAAAGTTTCTACTGCTTCCCTTGTGTGTCCAGTACATCTCTGCCAGGAAAAGAGAAAATCGGGAAGGCTAAATCTGTGCTTGGGTCCAATCCTTTCTACTTCCCATTGAATACTGGCATAGAATATAGCCCATGCACCACCCTCCTTTCCTCCTCCTCCTCCTGGTCTTGCTCAGGGGAGCTGGGAGACAGGACCGAGCTGTTGGTTTAGTGTCTAGTGGCTCTTGCTTTTCTCCTGCTCTTTGCTTTCCTGTCTCAGAGGAGCCCTGAGTGATGCCCAGCACCCCACTTTGTTCCAGTCACCCATAGTCTGTCACTTTTCCATGGACTGAAACAATAGCGGGGCTGGAAGTGATCTTTGCTTTCATCCATCACTGCAGGCTCATCCTAAATTTTCTGTCTGGAATCTCTTTTGCCTCTCCCAACAGAACAGCATCCAGATTATCCTGTTTCCTCCCTCTCACTCCCTCGTGTCTCGGCTGTTTCAGCTGCGCTCCATCCCAGTCGTGTTTCTCTTGGTTCTCTTCTGCGTTTTCCTAATTCTTCAGAGTCCTATTCCCTTTGCTGTTGGGGGTATTTGCAACTTATTCCAGCTGAGTAAACATTATTGATAGTGTGTTTATTCTCTCTTCCAGAGTATTGATGGTGTTTGTAAGCAACACCAGTCCCTGCCGGCACCCTGCCCACCCCATTCCCCGCATGATGCTTGTCCTGCTGCTCCTGTTCAGCTCCTGTGGAGCTTGTACAGGGTGAGAGGAGCAGCCTGACCAGCCCCTGCTCCCGAAATGCTCACTGGCCTCACATGTGAGCAGTGCTGGTGCTGCCGGGGGGCTCTGGAGCTGTTACACAGCCAGCCAAGGCTCTGTGCATCTGGAAATGCCATCGCTGCCTCCCGACTAACAGCCCTGGCTTTAACTCCTGCTCTCTCCTCCTGGCCTCACACTCCCCTACACAGCATGTCCCTGACTTCCCCTCCTCTTCTTCTGGGCTGTCATGGTGTAATTGATGATTTTAGGGAGTAGTTGACTCAGGCTGCCTGGATTTGCTCTCTAAGTTCATTCCTGCAGCCTGGACCTGGGAGGCTGGTGCCTTGCTGTCGGAGAATGGGGTCAGACCTGGGCACCTCTGGCCAGGCTGAGGCAGCTATGGCTCTGCTTGGTCCTGGGGAAATGCCCTTATAGGAAGTTTGCCCTGATAGACCAAGGGCATCCTGAGGAACATGCCATGCTGTGCCATGCCATGCTGTGCAGCACAGAGCAAGTGTCCCCATGTCCTCAGCCCAATTGCTTCACTAGCATTGTTGGCACCCTCCTTCCTTCCCCCAAGAAAGACCCCAGATGTGAGGCTCTGGGAGAGCCCCTTCCAGCCCCGGAGAGGGGAAGGGTGAGCTCGATGCTTCGGCCCCAGACGAGGCTCCTCTCTCCTGCGCCAAAAATTACAGAGAGCTTGGAGCTGTAGCGCTGAAACCCGGACCCCTGCCAGGCCTCATAGCTCAGCCATGATGTAAGAGCAGAAAGTCAGCAAAACCCCCACCACTCTTGTGCAGGAGAGTTAACCCTTGCAGGGAGAGACATCCCAACCTGTGCAAAGGATCTGTGGGGCACTGGTTCCTCTCCTGAGAGGTGTTGGCTTGCCCCTTGCCTCAGGGTTCTGCTCCCCCAGCAGCTCACACCCACCCTCCTCTGCCAGTACCCTGGCACNTGGTTCTTGGGGATAAATGTTCATCAGAAATGACTTGATCCAAACAACCTTGTGCTACAAAGCCATTGGGCCATGAAAACCCTTTGACAAAACAATCTCCTTTAAACGTGGCTTTGCTGGAATTAGGGCTGATTACGATCGGGTGGTATAGTAGTTTGACCTTGTTATATTCCCATTATTTTGATAATCATACTGAATATTTGTAATATTTCACTCTGGATGGGTGTTATCCCAGAGTGAGGTATGTACAGCTGCCGTATTCCTTTTTCTGTATGGATGTAGCTTGATGGAGAAGAGATGCTGTGCTGTACACTTTCCCTCCTGCATGTGGTAAATAGGCCATTTTGGACTAATAAGAAGGATAAAGTAAGATGCTCTTCATCCAGAGACCATCTAGTGGGTCTAGCTGGCCTGAGTGCACCCCATTTTTTAATGGTTAGGACTTGCACTGTGATGAGCTCAGCTGGTGCTGGGAGCTGCTGCAGCTCCAGTGCAGCACCCAGGAGCCACGCTTGTGGATGGCTGGGGAGCCCTGGGAGCAATCCTGGCCCTGTCCACATGTGGTTCCCTCAGTAGGGGGTTTTCTTCAGGGACTAGGCAAGCAATGCCTAAATAAATAGGCAGAGTGGATGCAATTCCAAGCTCATATCATGTTGCAGTAATCAGAGGATAAAATTGTTTTTCTCTGTGACCTTGTTACAACCATTTGCAAAGTCTGTGGAGAAAACGGCACGTCTAAATCAATCCTCCCCTTAGAGAACATCACTGCTCCTCTCTCTGAAGTCAATTAAAAAGGAGCTTTAGATGGCAAAGGGGATGATGGAGCGTGTGGCACTGCAGGGACTCTCTGAGAAGGTTGGTCAGGTTTGGGATGAGAACTGTGTGGAGTTTCCCACCTTGGGAAGGACCCGGCCGTGCTGGTGCTGTGTGGCAGGAATTGCATGGATGGGTGGGGCCTGATTATTGATTTGCTTTTGATAGTGTGAGCTCGAGTTTATTGTAAAAACTCCCGGCGTGATTGGAGGGCTGCCTGTTATTATCGGTCTAAATAAATACGGGTTAGCAACAAATTTGAAACATCTGCTTGGGATGAAACTGTCTCTCTGTTAAGACTTTCCCAGTGAAGCGCCTTGTGTGAGCGAGGCGAGGTGGTGTGGGAGCCCGGGCGTGGAGCAGTGCACGTGGGAGGCCAGCTCCCCAGGACTCTGGCTGCCCCAGAGCGTGTCTGACCAGTCGTGCTGCTGCTCTGACCCCTGTGGGATCTCCAGTGCTCCTGGGCAGTGCACCCGCTGCTGCCCCAGGACAAACCTTGCCCCGTGCAGGGCTTAGCCAGGGGTCCTGTGGCCCCTTCCTGGAGCTCAGCTGTGCTGGAATGGTGCCATGCTGGCTGCTGGACCCAAGGGTCGGCGGAGCCCTTGGTGTCTGTGAGGATGGTGATTCTCAGAACCCTGGGATGCTAAAGCAGGAATTGTATCTGGAGTGTCTCAGGATTTAAAGCCATTCCCAGGCTCCTCCTGCACAAAGGCTGCTCGTACCAAAGAGCTGAAATCATACAATCATGGACAGTTTTGGATGGGAAGGGACCTTTAAAGGCCATCGAGTCAACACCCCCTGCAGGGAGTAGGGACAGCTGCAACTAGAGCAGGGTGCTCAGAGCCCCAGCCAACCTCACCTGGGATGGTGACAGGGATGGGGCAGCCACCAACTCTCTGGGCACCCTGAGCCAGGCTCTCACCACCCTCAGTATAAAAAATTTCTCCTTCTCTCTAGTCTAAATCTCCCTCTTTTTAGTTTAAACCATCATCCCTTGTCCTGTCCCAACAGGCCCTGCTTAAAACTTTGTCCCCATCTTTCTGACAGCCCCTTGAAGTCCTGAAAGACCCCCAGAAGGTGTCCCTGGAGCTTTCTCCTCTCCAGGCTGAACACCAATCTGAGGGAAAAGCTGCCTGAGAGAGCAGCCAAGCACTGTGGTGAAGCTGCCAAAGATGAGGTCGGTGCTGGCGGGTGCTCTGGAGCTCCCCAGGGTTCCCCAGCACCCAGGGGTTGGGAGACTTGAGCTCAGCCACCCTTGGAGATAAGATAAATAAAGGGGGAGGGAGGGTAGGGCTGTCTCACAGGAACCTTGTGGGAAAAGCAAAACCTCATGTCATGGTTCACTAGCTGTCTGCCTAATGATATCCCCGAGGGAGCCGGTCAGGCGTCATAAAACCAGGCAATTTGCCCTGGAAATAGGTGCAGGGATCTACGTGTGCTGAAGGGATATAAATGTGCCAGCCCTTGGGAGCTGCTGTCCCGCTGGGCATCTGTGTGGCATTGGGTGGGGGTACCTGGGCTGGGGGCTCACTGTGTGGGGACCACCCATCACGACCGTTCACAGGGGTTTGGATTTAGGGGCTGGGTTGCCTTGCAGCCCATCCTTGGACACAGCACGGTGAGCACCCCACGAGGCTGTGCTGGTGCTGTGGCCCCAGGGTCCTGAGCACGCTGGAGCTTGTCCTGAGCCCTTGTGACTCCAGAGGGGTGCACGTTGCTGTGCCCCCAGATGGAAATGCTTGTGGTGGGCAGTGCAAGTCCTGCCATGGTCTCGGGTGAAGGGTCCCAGCCGTGTGTTGGAGCAGCAGGAGCTGGGCGAGGGCACCTGGGAATTCAGCTTGAATGAGCACCAAGTTCGGAGGCGTTTTCTGAGGACTGTGTGCGTCAGAGGTGATGCTTATTGCATAGGAACAAGGCTGGAAGTCGTAGTCCACGTTGTGTCATTGCAGAGCTGAATGGGGCCTCGGGGCTGCTGATGCAACCAGCAGTTGTATTTATTTTTGGGTGCCTGGGGGGCTCGGTGCTGGGTAAAAGATAACGCCTGTACCAGGGGGGCCAGTGCCATCGGGGCACGTGGTGAATGAAGCACCAGAGGATGTTGTGGAGACAAGATCCGTGTTAACCTCACGCTCTAGGAATTCAAGAAAGCCACCTTGGCCACCCTTATCCTTCCTCCCTCGGTGTCTGAGACAGGCCAGACCCTGTCTGCTGGTCATCTGCCTGGATCCTCCTAAATCAGTGCTCTGCTCTCGCCTTTTCCTGCACACAATCCTATCTCCTCGCCGTTGGACAGCGGCCAAATGCAATCACTTCTCTGAAAGACTCGCTAAATATGTTCAGCAAAAGAATTTAATTAGCCTCTTTCTCTTCCACGTGAAGCTTGCTTTTTTTTTTTTAAAAAAAAAAAAAAAGTGGGGGGAGAAAAGGAAAACAAAAAAAGCTCCCTGTCTTCCAAGTCCATCTTCTCAGCTCATTGTTGCAGCCTTGCTGCTCTCTTCGGTATTTTAGTGCATCTCTGGCTCAGAAAGCTGAGCCTGGGGGAGCAGAGCTTGGTCCTGCCTGCATACTTCACCCTCCCCAGGCATTTCTATGGAAGGAGCTGTGCATCCCTCCTGCTGCCTGAGGGGTAGATTTGCCGGGACTTGGAGTTTAAAGGATTCTGTGGTTGGGAATTTTGGTTTTAGTCTGAACTCCTGTGAGGGATGAATCGAAGCTCCAGAAGTTTGGCTGAGCACAGCACATGAATGCTGGGGAACACGGGGATTGGCAGTGTCCCTCCTCTGAAAAGCATCCCTAACAAGTACCATATATCCCAACGTAGAGGCTTCCCTGGACTGGCCACTGTGGCATCCCCACTGCCACCCTGTCAAGGGGAGAGGGGCCCCCCCAAGGCTGCAGGAGGGGGGAAGGCAGAGCTACAGTGTGAGAGGGGCTGCAGATGCTGAACGGTGCTGCTTATCAAACCATCCCCTTGTGCTGGGCTGTGCTGGAAACTTTGGGGTGGGGTGAGGAGTGGAGCATCTCCCTAGTGGGCAGGGGAGCCTGGGAGCGGGCTGGCTTCTCGTGCTGGAGAAATAAGGTGGGTGGGGATTTTGTGATGCAGATTATGAAATCAAGGTCTGCAGCTGATATCCAGACCTGGATGAACTGTGCTTGTTTCCACTGTGCTGCCAAAAACCTTACCTGAAAAGCTTTCCTCTCTGCATCGGCCAGAGCTAGTGAGAACATCCCCTTTGTGGTTACTGCTGGTTATTTTCATAGCAGCACCTGAGTGTGGCCCAGAACCACCCAGGGCAGGACCTGAATGGTTCATGGGGAGCAGATCTGTGCACGTGGATCCCAGGAGCCCTTGAATCTGCTGGGGGGAGGGGGGTGGGGTGCTGGCTGAGGTGCCTGCTGTCAGGCTAACGAGTTGGGAACCAATTTGTTATGAAATTTATGAAATGTGATGTAACTGTGAAGAACCAAAAGACAGACTCTCTTAAAATGATATCCTTGTTAATAATCTCCTTCATCCGTCACTGCTGCTCAAGGATCCTCTCGCTTCTATGCAGAACATAAATTATCAGGGGCAGGAGGAGGGGCTCTATAGGCGATGGGAATTATAAACAGCTGGTTGACCACAAATTACACCTCCTGCATCATCAACAAATGAATGTGAGAGCGGCGACGGCCCTCCACAAGCACCCGCACTGGGGCTGGGGACTGCAGGGCAAGGGCAGCCTCAGGGCTCTCGGGAGAGCTGCTCCTAGGGTGCTCCCAGACTGGTACCATCCCTCAGCCCCAGGACCTGCCCGTGGCATGGATGTTGTATGTGTCTGGTGTAGAGTAGTTCTGGAAAAGATTTGGCTTCCACAAGCAGCTTCAAGGGCAGCCAGCTGGAATCTGTGTGAGGGGCTCCTGAAGACATAGGAGCAACTAGAAGCTCAGCCCTGCTCTCTCTGTTTATGACCAGGGCATGGTAGTTTAGCTGTAATAATGCAGAATCTGTCTTTTTATTGTACCTACTCCATGCCCACATTGCTCCATGTGCCCATGAGGACAGATAGCAGTGCCAGGACCCCTTGAACAGCAGATGCTTGTCCTCTGGCCAAGCATCTCTGAAGTACTGGCTTCAGATCTGACATGACATGTTGAGAGCATCAAAGCTTGGATATCAACCACCCTGCCTCGAGGGACAATATTTTTAGAGGGGCAGCACTTGGTGTTCTCTGAACCCTCTTTTGGTTTCCTGGGTATTTACCCAGAATCACTCGTCACTTCTGCAGATCTTGGCCATCACTTCTCTTTCTTAGCATCTGTGCAGCACGGCCAAAGCTAATGCTGATGTTGGCTTTTGTGCGAAGTTAAGGGTTAAGGAGAAGGGATCAAACCACCGAATACAGAGTGAATGCAGCTTTTCTTGTTCATGCTGCATTGTGATATATTTAAACTTTCATTTAGCATAAATACTGTAGGTCAAACACCAGACAGATTCACCAATTATATTTTCCCCTATTAGATGAAATATGTTTCTAATTTGGCTATAGTTTTGTTTTATTAGAACTGTGGCAGCGAGGGTGACCCCGCTTCAAAATAACCTTTTCAGATCATTTAGCCCTGGTCTTTTGCAAATAGAGTTTGATAAAGCAAAAATGTGCCAGTCTATTTTTTAAGCGAGGGTTATGTGAACCCAATTCCTTCCCCAAGTCAGGCAGGGGCCCCGGTGGAGCGTCGGGGCCCTTAGGACAGCTCTGTGTTGCGGGCGGGCGGCGAGGACCCGGTGTGTGCAGTTCAGAACGAAAACACTCTTTGTTTTGCATGGCGGATTTGGGCCAAAGGATTTTTTTTGTCTCTCTAAGATGTAATAAAATATAGTGTTAGCATTTCCTGGGGTTAAATGCTTTCAAGCCTGACGGCCGCTGGATGCTGGTTGAAAGGACTGCACAGCGCGACTCCCTGGCCCCAGCTACAGAGCTCCCTGGTTCTGTTAGTGGTCAGGAGAAATCCCTGGCCTTGCACTGGAGAGCACACACCCCCCCAGGTATCTCAGCATCAGCTTCTGCTTTTTGTATGTGGTGGAAACCAGATAGATTAGGGTTTTTTTCTCTTTATGCGATTCCTTTTTTTCTCTTGGCTTATCTGATCCTCTTGTTTTACCAAGGGCTTTCTTTCCTCCAGGCTCTGAAGGAAAGCAAAAAGCTGCTCAGAGCCCTTGGCCCTATTCAGCCTCCGTGCCAGATACCCATCAGCTCTGGTGGCTGCTGCTATCTGCTGTGATCATGTCTGCTTACAAACCCAGGGAGGAGTTTGACAACACGCTCGTGTGCATCCGTGTGAGGCTTCTTTGGCACCCGGGGGCTTTGCCCCAGCTCTGCCCCTCTGGAGGTGCTGCAGGTGCCTACAGGTGTCTTGGCTCTACAGTCAAGCACAGAGCTCCTTGACCAGATGGGATTTCTCTTAGAATTGTAGACTGGTTTGAGTTGGGTTGGAAGGGACCTTAAAGATCATCTCGTTCCAACTCCCATGCCATGGGCAGGGACATCTCTCACTAGTCCAGGTTGTTCAAAGCCTCATCGAAACTGGCTTTGAACACTTCCAGGGAGGGGCGTCCACACCCTCTCTGTGCCACTTCTTCTTAAACACAAGTTTCTTAGACTGTCCTCCCTACTTCTTTTGCCTGCAACTCGTGCGTGCTTAAGTAACTTCTCCCTTACTCTGACTCCTTCGGCTGTGATTTTTATGTTTACACCAAATAAAGTCCTGGCAAGGGAGCAGTCTCAGAATTGAATCCACAGGGAAGGGCTGTCCTGCCCCAGACAGTGGTTCCTCCTGCTGTGCTGCTCCAAGGCTGCTTCGGAGCCTGTCCCTGGGGGAATGGGGACCCTCAGCTGGGCTCCTGGCAGCTTTACTTCCCCTGAGCTTCTCCCGCTGCTCATTCAGCTTACAGAGCACAGTGATCACCTGGAAGGTGACAGTGAACAGCCATAAATGTGGCACTTGTGTGTCCTCCATCAGTCATAGAATCATAGGAGCATGGATTTATAGAACTCTTTTGGTGGGAAAAGAACTCTCACATCATCAAGTCCAACTGTTAACCCAGCACTGCCAGGGCACCACTGACTCACAGAATTACAGAAATTAGGGGCTGGAAGGGACCTAGAAGATCACTCATGTCCCTCAGCACCATATCTCCATGGCTTTTAAATACATGGCTTGGTTTTTATGCAGCCACGTCACTGTGTGAGTTGACAGCATGGAGAGCAAGAGCTTCCTGTTATTAATTCATTTAAAATTAATCTTAAAATGGTATTTTGTACTGAGAAAGTAATGCCTCAAAGTTTTTTGGAAGTTTTTATTCTTAGCAAATATTTCTTCTTACTAGGTAAATATTTGATGAAATACAAAGATAAACCCCAAATGAAATGTACCAGCAGTAGCAAAACGAAATCCACGTACAAATGTACTTGCGATCAATATATTCCTGTGAAATGTTCTCTGTCATTGAAACTACAGTTTGCAATGGAAATGCTCAATCAGAAATGTCCTCCTAATGCTGCTCCAAGCCTGGAAACCCAGAGCTAGACCATCTCAGACACTGTTCAAAGCAATTTTTGTTAAGTCTTTCAAACCCTTTAGATCTTTATTGGGAGAAAATCCCTCTCTGCTCTATCACTGAATTGAATGAGTGTAATCTCCCAGGTTTGGGAGGATGCTGCTCTCCCCTCCTCACTATAGGGATGAAATGTGCCGTGGGTTCCCACCCCAGGGGTTGTCACCCTGTTGCCCTGCTGGGCAGTGCTGCAGAGATGCCCTAGCAACCCTTTGCAGAGCCAGGCTACCCCAGGACTTCACCTGTGGGCTTCACCTCTTCTCTCAGGTTTTGCTTTTCCCTGGGAGTCCCGGCTTCCCACCAAGCGATAGCAATGGGAAGAGCTTTTTGCTCCTTTTGATGTTCAAAAGCAGGGTTTGCTCCAACGTGCTGACAGGACCGGGCAGCTCCTCGAGTAACTCTGAGAGTTTCCACTCGCTTTGGAGTTTGCTGCCAATGCCGAAGACCTCTCAGACCCAGGCCAAGCTCTTGCACCACAGGGAGAAGGCAGAACTTGATCTTAGCAAAATAGAAACCTTGCCAGGAGTTTAAACTGAAAAACTGAAGCTGAAAGGAGCAAAATTTCCACAGTTTCAACCCAGCTGGACATCCTGGGGCTGGAGTCCCAAGCCAGGGGTAGGTGGTAGAGCCAATTGGTGCTTTCTCTCCTACCTGCAAGTTTGCACTGAACATGGGCTGGAGAGGAACAGCTGGAGATCCCCTGGGAAGGGGAAACCACGAGAGCCTTTCAGATGTGTGCTCTGTGGTTGTTCATTGTCATCCTTTTTTATTTCCGCTTTTTTTTTTCTCCCCCCATCTAATTTTCTCCCAGGTGTTTGGTCCTGTTCTATTGAAGGATGATTCTGAGTCACAGAACTTGCACACAAGTGAGTGAAGAAAGCAAATTTATTTCTATGTAAAACTCTAACTTGGGCATATTGCCCCTGGGAGGTCAAACCCTGGTCCTGCTCAACACACATGCTGAAAATTGGCTATGCACTTGAATTCTGCCCTGTGAATCAAAGCCTATGTGGCTTTGAACAGAGGATGCGGAAGACATCACGTGGCACAGGAAACTGAAGCAAGTGCAGGTCACTGGAATGATATTCAGCTTTTCAACATTAATCATAGAAATTCTGTATCCCAAAACTTGAGAATGAATCAAATGTTCCTGAAAGGTGAAATCTATAAATAAGAAAAAGGCACATGTGTTTTGAAAAGAATCCTGTGGTCTGAATGATGTAAATTACAGCAGACATATATTTTATTTACAGTCCTGTTAAAGTATCTTCTGTTTACAAAGTCTGCTGACTGGCCCAGGGACTGACTGAAGATATCAGAGACCAAAAAAAACACCATAATTTCTTTTATTCAGAAGAATGGGGAGGAGCAGTATGGTGTTCTCACAACAACTTCAAATTTCCATGAGCTTTGTGTCTGTGCCTCTTTCAGCCTCTCTAACAAAAGGTCTCCAGATAGCTTTCATATGACAATGTTTCTTATATAAGTGATACTTCAGATATGAGAGAGGCTATTTATCATTCCCAAATAGCATCCCTTATCAGGTAGGGCTGCATTATGCAGAAATAAACCAATAGGGATTAGCAATGTTATTGGGAAGCCAGTAACAGTTGGACTTGATGATGCTAAAGGTCTCTCCCGACCCAAATGATTTTATGGTTCTACAATTCTAAGACATTTACTGGCAGGTTAACTCCTTCATTTGTAAAGGGCAAGTTTGAGGGAAGCCACAGCGCAGCCAGTTCTGCTGGACCCCACAGCTCCCAGTGCTTCAGGCAGGAGGTGATGGGAAGCAGACCCAGGGGCAGGTGGCACAGCACAGCTGGCATGGGGTCAGGGCACTGCTCAGGGTGCCTTGGGCTCAGGGCTGTTCCAGCCCCTACTGATCACCAGGGGCCAAGCTGAAGCAGGGAAACATGGATTATTTTGTTTTGTTCTGCTGGAAGTGTATGGAAAACACCCCAGTGTCCCTGCTCCTGCCCTGGCAACAGAGCTGAGTCCTCTGATCTGTGGGTCTGGGGCTCTCTGGGACATGCTTATGGACTTCTGCTGCCTGAAGCATAGCCAAAGAGATTCCTCAGCAATGGAAAAGTTATTTTCCTAAACAGACACTAATGTTTTTTCCATTAATTGGAATAAATTCTCAGGCTATGGAAAACCTTAACGTGATATCACTGTGAAAAACTGCAAAATCTTCACACTGAAAAGGGCTTAAGAGATCTTTTCCCAGCCAAAAGAGACTTTAAAATAAACCCATCTGCCTGCCCCCTCGGGGCCTCTGTGGCATAAGGACTGGAGACAGCAAAGGGCACCTGCCATCCCATCCCATCTCTCCTCTGTGCCTTGACCCCACCCCACCAAGAGCCAGGAGACACCTATAAACAAGAGCCTGTCGTCAGCTCGGCTGGCTCATTACAGGTGCTGTCAGCAGCGGGGCTCTTCTCCTTTGATTTATCACCCCAAGTTCCTGGAAGAAAAGGAGGACACCCAACCCAGAGCAGCACAATGATCCCTGGAGCCCTTTGGGAAGGAAGGAATGAGCCAATGTGGTGTGAGGTTGGCACAAAACAGCAGGGTGGACCCTGTCGCTGTGGCAAATGGGTTGGCAGGGGCTCCCACTCCTCCCTGGACCCTCAGGAGCCAGCATGGTGGGGAGTCCTGGCTGTGGCTGTCCTTGCAGAGATTCCAAAGGGCATCTTTCTCCCTGGGCTTCCAGCAAGGGCTGGAGCTGCAGCACTTGGGGCTCTCACTCAGCACTGCTCCTTCAGTTGCACTTGACCCAAAGTATTATTTTTATCGCTGCTGTTCCTTGGCTACCCATGGGTCTGAAGGGCAGGTGAGACCAGAAAAGCAGTTGTGCAAAAATGCCATTTCCCCACAACAGTGCCAGCGTCAGTTCCTGCTGCAGGATTTCCCTGGAAACCTGAGCTGAGGATCATTCTCCTGCTGATCTGTCAGAGAGAGCATCATTTTGTTTGGAAGAGACAGCTAAGATCCAACTGCTCCCCCAACACTGCCAGGGCACCGTTGCCCCGTGTCCCTCAGCTCCACAGCTCCACAGGGGGCTTGGAAACCCCTCCAGGAGTCACAGGGACTCCACCCCTGCCCTGGGCAGCCTGGGACAGCCTTGGACAACACTGGAGGGGAAGAAATTGTTCCTCAGATCCAACCTCAACCTCCCCTGGGGCACCTTGAGACCGGATCCTCTTTTCCACTTTCTTCCTCCACCCTGCCTGGGGCTGTGCCTGGATCCAGCAGAGCTGGTGGTGATGGAGGAGGTGGCATCATGCCCTTCCCCGCCCCCACTATGCCCACTGACCAGTGCCAGGCAGATGCCCACAGCCATCTGTCCATCCCCAGCTGTGGGGAGCCCCAGTGCAACCAGGTGGCCGCTGCCTCCAAGCGCTGGGTCCCACAGACACGTGTGCCCGGCTTTTGGCGTCAGCGGGTAGTGGAACAGACAGCCTGGCTCACGCTCATCAATTAGCCACGTGCATAATTGTTTGCAGAATTGGAACATTAATTTGCTTTTTATTCTTCCCAACTTGCCTTAGTCCCCCAATATCTCCCTGCTCCGTCAGACGTTCTCCGTTCCAACAAAAATACAGATTTTTCTGGAAATGTGATTTATTTCCCCTAATTTTGATCTCCTCTTGCATTCTTCAGTTTAAGAAGCAGAACCCGTGAAGAGTTTGGCTGACATCAGTATTTGTGGAAAGGTTTCTTTTATCCCCTCTTCCATATTTTTTTCTCAAAAACAGCTACCTAAATCCAAATAAGATTAAGAGAAAAACCTTTAAAATGGCTTGCGTTAATTTAGTAACTAGATCGTTTCTAACTATGAAAGAAGCACAATATTCTCATGTAATGAGTCCTGCTTTATAAATGCATTAATTCTTAAACTATATTGTTTTAACAAACAAGGCTCTAGACATGCCCAAGGGCACTGCTATTCTCAGAAGAGTTTTCCAAGAAGGCTTGTGTTGTTGGATTATTATTCCATGACTTCCAAGTTCACCGAGCGGAGCTATTTTTTTTTATACTCATATTGCAGTAAAAACAACAACTTTCAAATACTTTGTCAAGTAGATTGGGAATCAAAATGGAAACTATTTGTGTAGGATGAGAAGTGCTGAAAGCCTCTTGTTTCATGCAATTAGATTTG
>VYZU01003495.1:5525-28747 GCA_013401355.1 Ceyx cyanopectus
ACAAGTGGGAGCCAAGGACCAGGGCTGTAGGAGGCACTTCTTGCCCACTGAAGTCCAAAGACTGGGGACACAGAACCCTTTGCTGGTCTAGCCTTTTCCCTTTTTCTCTACTCCCATCTTTCTCTCCCTTACATTAAGTGGATGAATCACTCCATCATTCACCTTTTTCCTCCTCACTACCTTTCCGAGAAGCTAAACAAACAAAACCAACCCCTCTGAGCCACCTTCATTTCATCTACCCTCCCAAAGCCCCATGTTTTTCAGTAGGATTCCATCAAGGTGACCCTGAAGGCATTTTCCAAGACAGAAGAAATTTCAGACAGCAACAAAAATGTGTAGAATTTGTCCTGTTCTGTTCTCTTACCTTTCAGTGACCTCCAGGGAGCTTTAGACAGGCAGCATCTCCCCTCACTCTCTGGCATGCCCCAGGACAGCTCCTGCCAGCCCAATCCAGGCTGTCTGCTGGGGAATGAGCCACAGAAATGGAAAAAAGAAAGAATGAGACAGGTGAGGAGAAAAAGATGAGTTGTCTAATGTAAGAATTGTTTCCACGTGCATTCCCTGTGCAACCAAATGTCTGGAACAAGATCCTTCAGTGCCAGGTGTGCTCCTCATCCCTCCCACCCTGCCTGGCCCAGGACTGCAGAGATGCACCAAGAAGAGCATTGCTGACAAGTCTGTGGTGAGAGACAGAAGATTCACACTCTCCAGTGTCAGAAGTTGTTGCTCTTTGAGCCTGCACAGCTGCTGAAGGAGTCTGCCTGCTCAAGGGGACTCCCAAGCATTAGATCTGCATTTATCACATTCACTTAGAAGCTTTTGGCCATTGTACAGCTGGAGAAATCCAAGATAAAGTCTGAAACAAAAGGCTTGACCCCAGTGCTGCCTTGTCATCTCACCCCTTTCCTCCATCCCATTGCCAAGGAATTGACCGAGAGCACACATATGCTTCTTCTCTGCGGGGAACCAGGCCTGGATACCACAGGATAAAAAAACCCACCCCAAAATAAAAACAACAATAACAACAAAAAACCCAACAAAAAAAACCCAAAACCAAAAAACTTGTCTCCTGTCATTGAGTTGGAGAGTACTGCTGCAGAGGGAAATGTTCCTTCTGCAGCACCAGGCTGAGAGCCAAAGCCACTGCTGCAGAGCACCAGGAAAATCCCAGATTTGGAGTAGAGGATTAAAAAAGTCAAAGACCATCTTCTGTGTGGCATTGAAGGAGGAGGCTGGGGCAACACAAACTGCCCAGACATGGAAGATGCTCTTCCTTTAACTCTCGAGATTGGGAAGCAGCCAGATTTTGCCCAGACACTCTGAGGTTCATAACATGTCCAAGAGGAATAACAAGCAACCCTCAGGATGATTCACTTTACAATGGCTGGTTTTCTTGGGGGTGAGGCCTCCATGGGGTGGAAAGCCCAATGCAGAGCCATCTGAGGGACAAATGCTCCCAGAGCAGATGTCATTGTGTTCCCACCCTGGCCATGACTTTAACCTTGACCTGGAGAGCTTGTATAGCACAAACCAATTCATTCCCAGTGAGCCTGAGGGACAAGGAACACCACAGAAGGGTCACTCAAAGCCCCGCGGGGGGCTGCAGGGGGACACCTGCATTACCTCATGTCCCAGAGCTGCCCAGCATCCTGCTGGGCTCTCATAGGCAAGCAGGAAGCACAGCAGGACACCCACACTGCCATCTCCTCTGTGGGAGTGTTTTACAAGCATTGCAGATGAAATGAAAGAGCAGGAGAGCTGTAAACAAGCTAATTTGAGTGTCTCCCTGGGGCCTTGTCAAGCCAGCTTCAGCTCCAGTCAACATTTCTCACATCAGCCAGAGCCCATCCCAGCCAGGCTGCCCTGAGGGAGCTCTGTGCTAATGGCTTTCAGACACTTCAGCAATGCCTGGAGGAAGAGCAAGGGGAAGGCTCTCCTTCCTTCCCACCCTTGTCCCTCATGAAGTCCCCTCAGCTGGCTCCTGGCTCTGCTCTCAAACACACACTTCACTGCATGATGCTTATTGCCAGTATGCATTTCTAAAGAATAGTCCTTACCACAGTGGAAAAATATTATTTCACCCCAAAGTTAAAGTCAGTTCAGGGCCAAAAGCAAAGAAAAGAGCATGAAGAATGTCTGTCAAAATCAACTGAGCTTTTTAATAGACTTTAAATGACCTTTAATAGACAGAGATTGTTTCCTGCCCAGGCCTCTTCTCTGCTCCCCTCGTTTCCCTCGCCTTTCCCTGCTCAGGCTGAAACCTCTCCTGGACCCAGCATCCCACCTGTTTCTAATCCATCATCTTCTGTGCCACATTTCCCAGCAGAAGTGATAAGGAATTCAATGATAAAAGTACAAGGTCAGGAAGGAGCCAGGTCAGGGCTGTAGAAAAAGCCACAGCTGGGAATGGGCTTCCAGAAAATGTCCATCCTTTCCGGTGACAAACCTCAGATGTCCTAGAGAGGATACACTCGATGGAGTTCGCCAAGGAGGAGGAGTCCTCACTGCAGCTCAGGAGCCTAAGCATCAAGGAAGAAGCAATAGCAGCCCCCAAAGGGCAACCAGGAAAACCCCCCAAAGGGTAACCAGGAAAAGCCCCCAAAGGGCAACCAGGAAAAAAGAGAACCTGTTTTTGCAAATGCAAAGGAGCAGGGAATTAAGAAGGCCAACATCCGATCCGTGACAAACTGGGCCACTGACACATCAGACAGGCAATGAAACAAAGAGCCAGTGATGAACCCGGCAAGCCACCCTACAGCCAGCAGCAGATGTGTTCAATTAGTCCAAGAGCCAATATCCAACCAAACACCAACCTAGCCAGCAAAAAATAGACAATAGACCACTTGTTCCATCAAACAGCTGAGTTAATAGCAAAAACGTGCAGGGAGTGAGTGAGCAGCCAAAAACCCACGCCAGCCACTCAATAAGTCAATTAACCAAAGACCCACATAATCAACCACTTAAGTAGAGCTGAGCAAATAACTCACAATGAGTTATTTATCCATTGAATTTAACCTCTAGTTTTGCTTGGGCCATCTCTGTGAGCACATGTCAAGTCCCTTCCACTGAGTTGCAATTAATCTCTCTTTGGCTTGTTTACTCCATGCATGGCTCGCCAAAAGTTAGCATTTGAAGTGTGTTCATTAGCTGTGATTGCCCAGGAAGATTACATGTTGATTTCTAGTCTCAGATTAGATAAGCACAATTTTGCCAGTGATTCCCAGTCCCCAAAACACTCAAATGAGACTGCTGTGAAGCAGCCAGGACACCCTGATTACATGATGCAAAGAAAGAGCTCAATGAGCTGTTACTGAGCACTTACCCAGTCATCCAAGAAGTTCAACTAAATAGTCCTGCAGGAAGAAGGCTGCTCAAACAAGACTGGGGGGAATTGGAGAGTTGGCTTTAGGGCCCTGAGATTGGGTCCCATTTCTGAGGATCTTTTCCATTACTGCAGGACAGTTGCTGAGAATATAGCTCCATGAGAAGGCAAGGATGGCCCATGTCTGTAACTACAGACCCTTATCTGGAAGGTCCTCAGACCTTGCCTGGGGTATTGCAGAACCTTCTGCTATGGCCTCCCAGTAGACCTCAGCTCACAATTTGTTGTCAGTTTGAGAAGTTCCTCCACAGTGGCAAGCTTGGGGACACAGCCAGGACAGCTTCTTTTGGCAAGGGCTGAAACATGCAAAGCTCTGATTGCATCTGGATGCTCCAGGCATCACCAAAGCATTCAAATAACAGCAACACCATGCTGACAAAATCTTGCCACATGACTGGGACCTTCTCAGAGGAAATGCTGTGCTTCCTTCCCACAAGTCTGAGAGGAAAGTGCTGCATGATGGGCATGGAGTCCAGAGCTGCTGATGTCCTTCTCCTGGTGCAGACACATCCTTCCCCTGCCCTACACCAGGCTTTTTCATTCAATGCCAAAGAAGAGCAGGTCTTCTCATGCAGACAGCCAAATGCAAGCCCAGACAAAGCCCTTGCTCCTGTGGGGCCATGGCACATCAGCATTTGACCTGTGCTGTGGGTCACACTGCACTTCACAGAGCCAGATGCTACCAAACCATGGCCATTTCTACATCAACTCAATGGAAGATGGGGAAGGTACCACTCCTGGCCTTCTTCACTAGAAAGCGGCCAGGCCAAGAGACAAGGAAGACAGACTGGGTGAGCTCCAAGCATGGCGCCACGCAGCAAAGGGAGCTGCACATCTCAGGGATGTGCAGCTGCATTTGGCACTGGCTGGGAGGAGGCACCAGGCTCGGTACTGCCAAACCACATCAACCACATCACCAACCGTGTGGCTGCTGCCTGTGAATCTGCCAGCAATGCACAACCAATAGGAGCTGCTCCAGCCCTGAAGGGTGAAGGGGAGAGTCGGGGTGACACCCACTGTAGTCTCCCGCCTATCCTGGGGGCTGTCAGAGATTAGGACTGATTGTACTTAGCTAACTTCAATAGACAGATGAATTAAATGATCCTTACATGCCCTTAAGTCCTAATGAATCGTGTCTGATTTCTTGCTCAGCTCAGACCTTGCCGCTTTCATACTCAGAGGACTGTGCGAAGCAACTGCTGCCCTTGTCACCCTTGGAAATATAGCTGTGTTTTTAATCAGGCAGCATCTCCTACAGCTCCCACTGCAGGTTTGGGTTTGAGCTCTCTTTCAAAGAGAGCTGACCTCTCGAAAGCCAAGCTCGGCTGCAAGCATCAAGCTCCAGCCTCGAGACCAAACAAAAAACTCAGATTTCACATTATTTCCACACAAAGCTATAAATCACCTCAGGCTTGGCTTGACTCTAGGCCAAGACTTGACTGAAAGGTTCACGAACCTTCAAGAATCTTTTGACAAGCTCGGTTTGAGATTAAAATTTGTAATGAAACCCCAAAACAGAGAATCTCTGCTAGTTCCATGTAATTTCATGTTTTGTTGTGAACATTTCATGCAGCTCTGGGGACATAGTTACACCAGCATAAACCACTTACTCCTTAAAAGTCAATAGAGCTGGCCTGGATTTAGGCTGGTGGAAGAGCAATCAACCCAGCCCAGAAAGAGAGTTATTTTTATTCCTTGCCTTCTGTTTTGCTACACTGCACCCAATAAAAGTTTCCAGCCTGAGTCCAGACTGTAGAAATGCAAATGCCAGTAGAGCATAAACCCCAGCATGCGTCTGGAGGAATTTTTATAAATCAACAGGGTTACTCCAGCTGCACAAGGCTGCTTCTCATGTGTGACTTGATCAAGCTCAATGAAAACTAGCAAGAACTCAGGAAACCCCTCCCCATCCAAACCTCCTGGTGCCCCAAGAGGCTTTTGTGAGAAGACTGACCTCAGGACAGAGGTTCCTGCAACCCCAAGGGGATTGGCTCCTGCTCCCTCAGTATGGGAGTGCTGGGCTCTCAACAGGCTGCTCAGCCTTATTCCTGATGATTTTTCACATGGTTCCAGCTCTAATAGGGCAAATGGAGTTTGTGCTCTGGAAGTAAAAAGCTGTGGGTCTCGGGGGATGCTGTCTTCCACTCTTACTCTAATTTCACAGCATATCTGCAGCAATGGTTCAGCACCATATTACTCCAAATGGGAGAGCTGATGTGAGATGCAGGGCCAGAGCTCTCTCAGCTCCTTTCTGACACAGCACAGGAACCCATCTCTTGCAGGTTCAGCTAGATTGCTGCTGGGGTAAGGTACCTCTGATCCTTTGCTGCCTAGCCTCCTGTTTGCACAGAAGAGAAATCTTGGGATCCAAAAGCTCATGCCCGAGCATGGCAGCCATGTGGTGAGCTCCATACCCCCGCAGTCACTCCAGCCCTGCCAGCAGAGCCACTCTGGGTACATGCTGCAACACTTGGCTTGGCACCAGTTCCTGCTCCTTCCTATGCCAAGCGCTCCCTGCAGTAAGACAGCAAACAGCAGACATTCCCTGTGTTTATTTTAAAAATTTTCTTATTCCAAAGGTTTAAAGACCTGGCAGGAAGCTAGAGCCTGTTTATTTACATTGGGGCTCACAGCAGCCCCAAAGATGTAATGCAAGCAAGTGTTCTTGTCTGCTCCCCATCTGCACCTCAGCCCTCCCCCAAGGCTGGCATGCCAGGAGACCCTCCTTTTACAGTTCACTTTAGTACCCAGAAAGCCATGAGACCATTTGCAGTGTGCCAGATCCTTCTGCCCTTATTTTAATCCCATACCTATTCCTAAGGGCTAATGTTCTTTGATGAATGCTCCCTTCCATGCCTTGGGAGAGGATGTCCTGTAAGGCATCCAGGCCATTGCTTTGACAGTATTATCATCTTACTAGTACTGCTGGGAAGCTGGCTTGAACCTCTACCTGGGTTCCTCAGGAGTGTTAAGAGGGAATTCCTCAGTCCCTGGCAGCATCATATTGACCCTTCAGTGCAGATGCACTGAGATTTGTTTGTCCACATAAGTAATTCCATCACTGATTTGCTTCCCCTTGATCTTGGAATTATGCCCATCTCAGAGGGGTTTGAGATATGATGAGCAGGACTTGGGGTGTTGGTTGTGCCAGGCTAGCTCCATGCCACATTCCCTGGGCAGGCTTGAAGCAGAGGTTTGGAAAGGCTCCCTGCAGTGACCCTCTGTGTCAAGTGCGGAGTTCATTCCGACAAACACTGGGTTGTCCCATGTCCATGTTTAAGATATGGACTTTGTCCCTGGAGGTGCTGCTGGGGTGAAGGGGTCAACATCCAAGGGTCTAGTGTTCCCAGAAATCTTAACCATGTGCTGAAGAGGGAGTCAGACAACCTGCCAGCACAAGACTAGAGTCTTCTGTGGCCTTGCAGGACTTGCCCAGCAAGTACAGCATGTGCATTAACACATGCCCATAGATTACACCTCATGTCAGTGGTGTCACTCCAACATACAATCCCAGCGGGTGTGATACCTGTCTGTTTTCATTTTGGAGTTTCCTTGAAGGAGAAGAACTATTCCACTAACACAGATAGGATTCCAAACCTTTCATGTCAGCTTGATCTTTAAAGGAGTTTGGTCTTACCTCTGAACCCATCTTTAAGTAGACAGAAACCTTAATGCTAAGGGTGCGTGCCTTATCGTTCATACTGCTACTTAGTTGTACTTAACATTATATTTATCAGAAAAAAAAAATAAATAAACAATAGTCCTTTCCCTACCAGAAGTGAAGTCCAGGAGCAAGATGGATGATCAGAGAAGAAGCCACACCAGTGTCAAGGAGTAGTAAGATTAGAATTGGGGTGGAGGATAAGCCAGGAGCCAAGGGTGATGGCAGCACAGGGGTACCTGTATTGGTGGAATATAAACCTGCAGGCACTAAACACAGGAAGCAAACCTGAGTGTTGATAACAGGACACAATAAGAGCCTCAGGAATCAATAAGGCACATTGAAGGTCCATCCAGAGAACCAACTCAGAAGCAAAAGCAGTCAGAAAGAGAAATGGAGATTATCTCTGGCACAGGACCACTATCCACCCAGAAGCCAGAGCTATAGGCAGGCCCCCGGGCCTGGGGCTGACCTTAAATAGAACTCTAGTCCATGGGCAGAGATGTGGGTGGTGTCTCAGGTGAGGCTGTTCAGGACAGTTGATGTGCATTGAGCTTCACCTGAAGGTGCTTCAGGGCACCTGGCAGATGTGGGTGCAATACTGGGTTACTGGGGAAGGTAGCCCAGTTGTTTAGAGGTGCCAAGGATGTAATGGTCCCTCTCACCCTTCCTGTCAATAGCACAGAAGAAAGTCAGTTTCCAACATTCAGCCACCTTCTTCTCAGGGCTGTGACTTGGTGTTGTGGGGGGAGGGATGGTNTACTGGGTTACTGGGGAAGGTAGCCCAGTTGTTTAGAGGTGCCAAGGATGTAATGGTCCCTCTCACCCTTCCTGTCAATAGCACAGAAGAAAGTCAGTTTCCAACATTCAGCCACCTTCTTCTCAGGGCTGTGACTTGGTGTTGTGGGGGGAGGGATGGTGGTTTTGCATCTCTTCTGTCAGCAGGGAGTGAAACCCTCCTCTCTCTCTGGTAGCAGTACTGAGCATTCTCCAGGGTAGGCCAGGGGTCCCTCAGAAGTGATTCTGGTGGGAACATGGACCATTGGTCCCTGAATAGAAGGAAGGGACTGTGGGTTGAATGCCTTGCACAGGACACCAGGATTTGGCCCTGAGCATGAAGCATGAGGGGAGAGAGCCCACTATGGAGTATGGAGCTGTTCAAATTGGATGTGAGCTCCATTTTATCTTATTGGAGTGGGTTCGGAGATGATGTAATCACTCAGTGTGCTTGTACGTTTGGGACTGGGGTTGGGATGAGATGCTGTTTATCATGAGCTGACAAGTCAAGGAAGGATGCAAGAAAATGATCTGGGACTTCCCATGCAGGGCTTGCTGGAGCTATGAACTGGGGAAGACGTGACTGGAAGCTGTAAGGATTAATGGCCCCTCTGCTGCTGTATGAGGTGCGAATGAATGAAATTCTGTTCCCCTTACAAATGAATGCCATTAATTCAAGGGGAGATAGTCCAGATTTTTCTCCAGTATGATGAAAGCAGAATTTGGCCCTTAATCTTGCACAGAAAATGCCTGTAAAGCAAGTTTCGAGGCACTTCTTTCCATTTCTCTTTTGATTGCATTTTCTTCTGTAGAAACTTTTTTTTTTCCCCAGTAAATACAGAGAGAAAGGGATAGGGGGACATGGACAGTCAGATGAGTAGAGTCACCAACAGTTGAAAGGGATGGAAAAACAACTGAACAAACAGGAGCTGTGCCTTGGACATGAGAGCTGCTCCCCCCAGGCATTGGGGTGTGAGGGGTGGAAAACCTGAGGGGAGGGAGGTCTCCGGCACCTCTGTCACCTCTTTGGCTGGAATTCATAAGTAAATATGGAGTTGACTGAAACTGTTTCTGCTCTTGAGCAGCCCTTCTTTGGCACTTGGTGGAATTTGGGGCGGGAGGGGGCCAGGTGGAGTCCATGTTTGCTCACATTCCTCTTCAGTTGCTGGTGCAAAGTGGGGGACAACAGCAGATCTGTGTGTGGATGGCTGGGTGATGGGCTGCCTCTGCTGCTAGTGGCTTCATGCGCCATAGCTGGTCTGTGAGGGGGAAGTGATGCCACATGGGTAGTGGGGAATGGAGCACAAGGACAGGGTTTTGTGGTGGAGAGAAGCAGGTGGGTGAGCTGGGAGGGCTGGGCTGGCACTGGAAGCCAGGCAGGGATGGGACCCCCAGCAGATGAGGCTGTGCAAGACACCAGGTCCCTGGGGAGCAAGAGGAAGCTGTCTTCACCGAAATCCTGTAGAGACACTTATAATGCAATGGGACCTGCACCCCACATGTGTCCAGTTCTAAGCAGATGGGCATCCAAGGGGCACAACCCAACACATAGGCACCCACCATCCAGCTGCCCCCAGCCCTTCTCCTCTGGGTTGTGGTCTCACCAAGCTTCCAGCCATGGAGTGCTCTGGGACTCTGGCAGCACACATCTGAAGAGCAGTTTCTGCTCAAGCTCTCTAACCCACAGCTCTGCTGTTCATCACAGCAGGGACCTTCACGTAATGCCTTCAAAGCAATGCCTTTTTTTACAGAGGAACTGAGATGGAGCCTCTTTGGTGCATGTCACTCAGAACAGTGGCAGGCTGAGCCTGCTCAGCTCTGCTGTGCTCCACTGCCTGCCATATAGCATCACATTTGCCACCCACGTCCAGCTTGGAGCTTCTCCCTGCTGGCAGGATGCACTGGTACAACAATCTACAAGCAGAAGCAGCAGATGTCTGTTAAAAAGAGGGAGAAAAAAAAAAAGGGGCAATAATCCAGAATTTTGCTGATATAAACATAATACCAGCACTGAATACAACTGAAGGAAGACAAAAACATCCCAAAGACATAAAACATCAGGCCCCTTGGAGAACCTCCAGGCTACATGCACTGAACTCTGTCAGCCTTGGAGAAATGAGTGCTTATCCCCTTTTCAATCTCCTTGGCAGTCCAGCCTTGGAAGATTCATAGCGGACTCTGCTTGAATAAGGGAACTTCCTCATCATGTTCTGTTCCTTTAATTATGGGTGAGAAAACCAACAGCCACCCTGTAAACACCTGTCCCCTCCCCTTCCCTGTGTTGCCCCTTCCTCACCATCAGTCCCCACTGACACCTCAGGGCCTCCCATGGCACCAGGGATGCCCGTCTGCCAAACATCTGGCACTCAGACACCAATGGGTCCCCATGAACAATGCCGGAAGCCAGTACACCCCTGGAATGGTCTTACAGGAGGAGGGTGTCCTTCTGCTGTGCTCTCCTGTCTGCACCAGTGACACACAATCACTTTGGTTTGAAGAGACTTTTAAGATCATCTAGTTCAATCATTGACCCAGCACTGCCAGGTGGGGTCACATTCCTCTTCACTTGCTGTTTTCGGGATGCTGGTGCAAAGTGGGGGACAGCAGCCGACCTGTGTGTGAGTGGCTGGGAGGGGTGATGGACTGCCTCTGCTGCTGGTGGCTTCATGCACCACAGCTGGTCTGAGGGGGGTGTGATGCCACATGGGTAGTGGGGTAGTAACCCATGTCCCTCAGCACCACATCTCCACAGCTTTGAAATCCCTCCAGGGATGGAGACTCCACCACTGCCCTGGGCAGCCTGGGAGGGGAAGAAATTGGTCCTCAGCTCCAACCTAAACTTCCTCTGGCACATCTTGAGGACATCTTATCTTCTTCCTTGGGAGAAGAGACTAACCCTTTCTTTGCTCTAGCCTCCTGTCAGGGAACTGTCGAGAGCCAGAAGGTCTCCCTGAGCCTCCTTTTCTCCAGGCTGAACCACTCCACCTCCCTCAGCTGCTACTCATCAGACTTGTGCTCCAGACCCTTCCCCAGCTCCGTTGCCCCTCTCTGTACATGCTCCACCCCTCAATGTCCTTCTGGAGCAAGGTTCCCAAAACTGAGCCCAGGATTCAAGGTGTGGTATTCAAGTGGGTGCCAGGTGGGGAGGACTGGGCAGGCACCACAACCACATGATGCTGGAAATTCCTCTCAGACTGTGCTGCTACTTCCCAAGCCCTAATTACAGTGGTACTGAAGGGACCAGCCTGGAGTTGTCAGATCCAGGGGTCAGGCCAGGCTTTGAGGGCCAGCCGCACTCCAAAGACAGCCCTGATGGATTTTGACAGGTCTTAAGGACACCTGCTACTTTTGGAGACTTTTCTCTTTTGCTAGCAAGCTTTTGACTGAGCGTGTGTGTGTTGACAGGGGCAGATATCACAGGAGGGTGTTGAGGAGGGAGAAGGAGGGAAAGCTTGAGAGAACTTGTCAGGAAGGATTTTCTTGGCTGCTCACCCTACAGTGAGCGATGGGTGCTGGGGAACTGACATCCCTTGGACCCAGCTCACATGTGCTATCTGCAGCCTCACCATACTCTTTTTAATTGCACTTGAAAGCCAATTAGTAGCTTTAATTTATGGAGACCACACACATGCCCAACCCTTGTATTTATACTAGATGGCTTCCCACCTTGGAAATTTTCTTGGCTTTCTGTCCATCCCTAGGACATTTTCAGGACCCCACCTTTCCTTGCCCAGCCCCACAGTCACAGAGGAGCTGAGAGGATTCATGGCCAAAATATTGAGAAGCTACCAACCTTTCCCATCCATCAGAAATGCCTCAAGATGTGCAAAGCACTTGCTCCATGTATGGGAAGAAGAGTCTATTAGCTCATGAAATAAAGAATATATTCTGCTCTGCAGATGCAATACAGAGAAGGACAAACTTCATGCCAGTGCAGGGCCTTGGAGATTACAACTGAGATGCTGTACTCCGATAGATCTAGTGGTCTTGATGGATCTGCTCCAAGCAGACATTCGAAAGAAAAAACAGATCTCTATACTCACTTCACCAGATCCATTTGAATCACAGAATCATAGAATGGTTTGGGTTGGAAGGGACCTTTAAGGGTCATGCAGTCCAAACGCCCTGCAGTGAGCAAGGACATCCTCAACTACAACAGGTTGCCCTCATCCAATCTGACCTGGAATGATTTCAGAGATAGAGTATCCATCAACCACTTTGCTGGGCATCCTGAGCCAGGGTCTCACCACCCTCTGCATAAAAAAAAATTATTTATTGAAAATCATCCCTGTCTTCTCCCCACCTTCTGTCACAGTTTCCCCAGTCTCGCCACCTAAGGGACTGTGATTCTGTGACTGCCAGCCCAGTAACCACCAAGTCCACGCTCAACTCTCCCAGCTGTAGTTCTGCTGGACACACAATTGGTATGACACTGCGCACAGTGGGCAGGGAGGGCAGGTCTTAGTTTCACCTGCCTGGTTAGGAGCTGGGCATAGGAGATGAGCTGTTTGCTTTAGCAAGGGCAGGTCCTTGCTGGGTGATTGGGAGCCCCCAAGGGATGAAATGTGTTTTTCTGCCTGGGAGCCACTGTCCTATCCCATCCCATCTCACCTGGTGTTACAGTGCAGAGCTCTCTATAAAGTGCCTGGTGGACTGATGTAGAGCCATGTTGGCTGGATCTCCCTGTAAGTTTCCAGACACATTGAATATATATATATGTATATAGCTTCTGTTTTGCAGGCAGTAGGAAATGAAGACTATTCTCAGCCTTGTTCCCTTTCTGTGAATCGCCTGCTGGCAATTCACTTCTTAGCATGTATCAGATAAGAAGCCAGAAATTCTATAGGTAGAGAGGGTTCTTGTTGTCTTCTCAAATTACTCTCCCATCTCTCCAGGAGTTCTCCACTGGGTCAGAGCAGTGGGATAGTGTGAGGACAGCTGGACTGAGCATCACTGCACATCTCCCCCAGAGCAGGAGCCTCTCTGTCTGCCTGTTTTCATGTGCAAAAAAGCAAGACAGAAATACACCTGACCTCTGAACTTTGGATGGGGCTTTTCACCACCTCAAAGCAGTTGAAATTATCTCTGTTTTACCTCCTTCCTCTCTTTGCTCCAAAGCCCAGATGCTTACGCCAAGTCTGGTTCTCAGAACATCTGCTCTTTCAAAGAGTTGGGAGCCCCCAAGACTAGTCAGTCCTGGAGTCAGGACTCTGACATCTGGTTCAGCCTTGTCTAGAGTCACTAGGGGAGCTCGGGAAAGCCACATACCTTTTTCTAGCCAGTGCAGCTGACTGCTGGGGCGGCGCGAGTCCCACCCAGTGAGCCCCTGTTGACTGTCCTTCTCCAAGGCTCCACCTATGAGCACACACCAAGCACCTTGAGATCTTCTGATGGAAAGGGCCTTGCAGATGGCCCATACTCTGATGTCCCATGATGGGATCATAGGTGTCCTATGCCAGTGGTCCTCTGCCAGCCCATCTCCAGAAGAGGAAGGTGCAGAGATGCTCTGAGAAGTCTTTTATCAGCCTTCAAGACTTCAACAGCCACTTTTACACAATTCCATATTGTGGGATTTGCTTGCTGCTCCCCTCTGCCCAGCAGTCTACTCCATCCCACTATTTTAGAGATATTTAAACTATTTTATTGCATTTGTTTCTCAAGACCAAAGCCTGTTCACAGCCTCTCTGGCACTGAGTTGGAGAAACACCTCCAGTCCCAGCTTAACGCCAAGGTTAACTGAGCAGAGCCTGCCCCAGTGTGTGTTGATTGTTCACAGACTCATTATTGCCCTTCCTGGTGTTTGTTGTTTCCCTAGAGGTGTTGGGAGACATGAACCTCCTGTGTGCCAGGTCCCAGGCAGAAGAGCACTACAGGAATGGGAGCTGGCAGCTCCTGGCCAGGGGTTGTTGAGGGGGATTTTTTCCACCGCCTCTGCTAGGGCTTTGTTTTTCCATCTCTATTCGATGAAATAAACACTTTCACATGTCACAAAGTCCTGTGGACAGAGCTTGGGAGCTTTGTTTCTGCTTTCCATCTCCTTGTAGAGCAGCTGCCTGCACTGGTCTCCTTACCAGCCTGAGTGCTATTTCCACCCCTCTTAGTTGAGAAGGACCTCAGCACTCTCTTCCCAGGACCTCTGGTGGCACTTTTCCCCGAGGACACATTTTTCACAGAGGGACAAAACCTGGTGGCTGTGGAAAATGGTGCAGAACCATCTCTGCTGTGTATGGCTGGGAGTAGAGGTGAGACTGATGCTCATCTGGGGTGGTATGGGGGGACAAGGAGCCCAAACACAGCAGGAGGAGGGGACCCTTGCAGGCACACCCCTGGGACTTCCTGCTCCTCTCACAAGCCATGGGACCCCAACCATCTACCCTAGCTCTCTGGCTGAGCTCAAGGCTTCATGCCCCTGGGATTGAAACCTTTCTCCAAGACCTCTCCTCCCCTTTCCTGTGAGCTCAGGGGCTGTATGAGGAAGGAGGAGAGGGGAGCAAGGGGTGGGAGCATATTTAGGTCCTGTTGTTTCTCTTCACAGACGTGGCAGTCCCTGCTCTGCTGCAGCTCCAGCACTGGCAAGTACAGCCCAGTCTACTTCTATATTTCCTGCCTCCAGTCCCAGACAACCCCAGGACAGACCAAGCACCGGCACCATGCTGGCCAGGACCCCAGCCAAGCTGGCCACACTTGGGGGGGATTTGACATGTGAGTCCCTCTGAGCATCATGGGATGTGGGCAGTACAGAGGAAGGGGAAGCCAGACATGGGAAGGGGAAAATGTGATGTTGTCTCCCAGTGTCCTCTTTCCTGGTATGAGTCAGGAGATGTTCACCAGCCAGGGTGATGCCACCACCTGCATTAACACTTTCCATGGGGATGAGCCCATGAGAGGGCTGTGGCTTGTACAGGCCTCCCCAGCCTCTCTGCCACAATGATTTACATGAGCACAGCCCAGAAACCAGCCCTGATCTCATGGGGAAGGTCCTGCCCCCCTGCCTTCCCCACTTGTGCTTGGGGGAGGGAGTCAGCATCCCTGGGGAGGGCTGATGACCCCAGCAGACATGTGGAAGCTGTGAACAAGGCTGAGTGGAACATGGAACCCATGGGAGCATCTCACTGATCCCCAACACAATTAACTGTCTTTTGGAGCAAGCCAGGGGTTTGGCTCTCCTGAGACATCCAAATCAATGTCATAATCTGCAGTGGGTCATAAACCAGGCACCCTCTCTGCCCTCCAATGCTCTCACCAGGGAGGTCAAGGTCTAACCTGCACTGTAGTGGAGAGGGTCAAGTTCTCCTAAAAGTGATCTGTTTTTTTATGGGTCCTTTGCTTCCAAGGAGAACAGTTGCACTTGCACTCAGGGGGCATTGCTATGGAATTAGGGGCTCCCCAGAAATGGGACCTGTTTGTCACATAGGACACCTGAAGCAGGGAAAAAGCAACCCCAGCAAGGCAAAGGCTAGGCTGGGAAACTGCGGAGCAGGTGACAAAGGGACTGAGGAGTCCAGTGTTCCCAGTCAGAGTCAAGCTGGTCCTTTTTTGGGTGCTCAGCCTTGGATCTCATTGTTGTTTTGTTTTGTTTTGTTTTTTTTAAAAAAAGCAGACTTCACAACATCTCCACCAGGCAGTGGGGAACCAGGCTGTGGCCCAGATGGAAGCCAGCCTACTCACCTCTTTCCCCCTGCATTCCTGAATCTGGCAAGTGCCACCTGTGAGATGCAAAGAACAGACATTTCATGGCAGAGACACATCCCTGTTGTGTTCATAGCCCATCTGCTTTTGCTCCCTCCAACAGGTGAGCCAAAGCTTCCCTTCTGCCTCTGCTGTTTTTTGGCTCCTCTTCTTTGATGCCATAAATAAAGGACAGGAGATAAATAAATAATACTAATTAAAACAAAACAAAAGATTCTCACACAAGCACGTAACAAATCAAACCGACCCTATATGTGAATGAAGGGAAAGAAAAGGCGGGTCCCTCCTTGGAAGTCTCAAGAGTTTCCAAAAATAGGCTGCGGCCCCAGCCAAGGCAAGCGCAGCCAGGGTTTGCTTGGTTAGCGCCAGCACCGGAGGGAGCAGCCTTTTCCCAGCTACTCCAGTGCCCGTGAACAGACAGACCGATCACGTCCCCCTCCCAGGGGCACAGCAGCCAAGAGGCCCATGGCGCAGTGAATGGCAGCGTGGTTCAGGAGTGAAATCCCACCCAAACACAGGGAGAAATTGTATCTTGCTGCTTACATCTGTGCAGCTGATGGGTTCGCAAACTGCCTCACTCTGAAGGTGGGCAAGGTTGTTTCCGTAGCTGGGATGGCAGAAAGGGTCTCATGAACATGCACATGACACATTTTGGTGCCCAGTTGCCTCCCAGCCTTTGTACTAGCTGTGACATGGACCTAGAGGATTTTCCCTGTTTTCCCAGGAACCTCCACGCTGTGTTTAGTACACTCATTTGGACACTTTCCACCCCCAGCCAACCCTGCAGAATGGGGCAATGCCAGCAGCAGCCCCTCTCCCTTCTGTGCTGCTTCTCCCAAGCCCTGCTAGAGGAATGCTCCTCATGCTGGCAACTGTCTCCCACATCCAGGAACCTTGGGGCTGGGGGTGAAAATTAAGGCTTGGCCCCACTGGCTCACCAATCTCAGCCCTGCACCTGGCCTGGGGGGCTCCACAAAGCCACCCACAGCCTTTGGCACCCTTCTTGTCAGCAGCACCCCTGGCCTCCCATATCTGGGCAGGATCTGCCATCCTGCTGGATGCAGGCAGGAGAGGAAGCAATAGAGCTGGAAGTCCTGCTGCGCTGGCAGCTGGCAGCACACGGGCAGCACACCCTCCCTGCTCCCCCAGCATAGCCTTGCTGCTCCGCCAACCACTGTCACATTCCTCCCTTAACCCGCCGTGCTGCAGCTCAGTGAGTGTGTGCATGAGCACACACGTCCTCCAAGAGCCCCAGCCGGTGGCCAAGAGACTCCAGATGCTGGAGTTGTGCACAGCTGCCGGCCAGCAGCAGCAAAGTGAGAAATAAAGAATTGACACCCTTTCCTTTCCCTTTCCCTTTCCCTTTCCCTTTCCCTTTCCCTTTCCCTTTCCTCTTCCCTTTTCTTTTCTTTCCCTTTCCTCTCATTCCCTCTCCTCTTTCCTTTCCCCTTTCTTCTCCCCTTTCCCCTTTCCCTTCCCCTTTCCATGCAGCTGCCTGAGCCCAGCACAGCAGCAGGACATTTCTGTGTACCCTCCATCCTCCTCAGTCCATCCTCCCAGGTCCCAAGGCTGGGCCAAGCATGTAAGATCACTCCAAATAAAGGGGAAACAGCAGAGACTGAGGCATTACTGGAAAGAAAAAAAAAAAAATCTCCTTAAATAATGGAACGGGAGCCGAGTGAGCTCAGCTGTGCAGGACCTGCCTGAGAAATTAGAGCATGGGGCAGGAATGTTAGGTATTTCCTCTGCTCCCCAGAGCAGCCCCAGGTAAGGGGTAGAGGAAGAGCTCAATGCTGCTGCTTCCCCGCAACACTTTGCTGCTGGGGAGCTCTGGGGTAACCTCTGAGTCACCAGCAAAGCTGTTGGGGTGGAAGTGGAACTGTGCCTTGCTGGTGAGACATGGATCTGGTGCTGTCAGCTCAAACAGGGAAAGTAAATGGGGGAAAAGCCTGCAAGAATTGCAGGAGGTTGTATTCAGAGATTAGATGGATCAAAACATTTCTGCCATGTGGGACCTGGGAAGGAAGCTGCTGCAGAGGGGGCCAAGCTCTGGTTTTAGAACAAAAGCATTTCCTGGGCCACCAGTCCCTTGTGCCTGCAGGTGTGGGTGGGGAGGGTTTTACCAAGCACCAAAACCATGGTGGATCTGGACATCCCCATGGGATGTCAGCAGAGATGTAATTACCCCTCTGAAGCGAAGTGGGGATGCAGGGCTGGAGACACAACCAAAAAGTTGAATTCTGGTCATGGTCCCACTGCCCCTTGTTTTTGTTTTTTCCTTTGTATGGTTTGTGGTAGCAACTCTCAAGCAGCTCATCTGTCTGGCTGGCTGATGGGGAGTGGGGCTGCAAAGCTGGATCTTGGCACCAGCTCCACGTAACCTGCAGCCAGTTATGGAAAAGCACAGTAAAGCTTTTGCTTCCTAGCTTGCATAAGCAGCACTGACATTTCCAGAGAGGATGGGGAGGGTAACAGGGGCTTGTGATGCCAGGGCAGGATGGAGAGGGTCTGGCAGCTACAGCCAGGGACTGTGCAAGCAACAGGGTTTTCATCCCCCTGAAAGCTGGGACAGGGGCGTTTTGCAGACGTGAGCACCACTAATGTGGAGCTCGGCTGAGGCAGCCCGACCACCAGCAAAGACACAATCATCTTTGTGCCTGCAGAGGGTTCCCTGCTGCATAGAGTGGCTGGTGTGCAAATGTCCCCAGTGCCCCTTAGTTCTCCCAGCTGGGCGTTTCCAGGTGTTAGGTGTGCAAACACAGCCCATCCCTGCAGCTGCACGGCAGATGAGTGGCTAATTCCCTGCTCTGGCCATGCTCTGCTCAGCCTGCAGACACTCCCTGGTTACATGTGGTCTTCTGAAATGCAACCCAGCAGTGAATGAAATGAGCAGCACTGTCCTTCCTTTTCCTGAACTCAGAAACTGAGACATCACCTCTATTCTAATATCTAGGGGTGGGGGAAGGTCTCAGCTTCACCAGCTCTCAGACGATTATGAAATGGAAATCAAAGAGAATAGAGCTAAACAAGATGACCCCAAACTTAAAATCTTTTACCTTAAAATATTTTACCTTAAAATCTTTTACCCTCTTCTTCCTCCTTCTGTTTGTTTCTGAGTGTTGGCAGAATGCTGGCCATGCCAGCAATCCCACATGTGAGATTTGGCTTAAATCAACAGAAATCAAGCTGCTTTCCATGAAGAATATTAAATATTCCCTAAAAAATTGCAGCTGAAGCTTTTGAGGGTGGGACAATTCCCAAATCCTTCCTGACAGTTCTGCAGACCAGGGCACCTTCACCTCTTCCTGGGAAGGTCTCACTGGATGAGCCCTGCCATCTCCTCCTGGGTGATGTGGAAAGGCTGGCTCTAGAAAAGTGGCCTAATTGGGGTCATTGAGGAGCTGTGATATCTGCAGCTGCTCTGCATGTTGCAAAGCCCTGGATCAGTGGTGCTGGAGCTGTTGTCCTTTACTGCTCTGCCCAGGATTCAGCTCCTGGCTTCAGCTATCTCTGATCTCATGCTTTACAACTCAACAATTCCCACTTTTTATCCCTTCCCAGACTTATGCCTCCTCAGGTGCCAATCTTACCTGGTGCATGATGTGTCATTGTCCTCTGGGCTTTTATCATGCTCCTCATCACCAGGCAGATGCTGGTGGGGCTGCTCCAACCTCAGACCTGGGGTCCTGCTGCCCTCCCCCTTCCCAGCCCCTCCTGCTCGGCTGATACCTGATATTGTCATCTCCTCTCTGGGCTCCTCGAAGGCTGTTTTCCACTACTTGTCTCTTATAATTTAAGTCTTTGATGGAATGAGTCTGTCTCCTCTCTGGGTGCAGATCCAACCTGTGCTCATGGTGGTGGCTTGGCACTCTCTGCATGTGGCTCAACTGCCTGGTAGTGGTCCTGGCTGGGGCTGCTCTCAGTCCCTCCCCATGAAGGCTTCAAGCCCTGTGGCAAGCACAGCAGTGGCAGTTCAATATTCTTTGGCCAGGTCTGAGTAGGGCCATGGTAATTTGGTTTGACCCCTTGGGTCCTTGGGGGAGAGGAAGCACCCAGTGCACCCACTGTGCCTTCCTCCTCCAGACCACAGCTTTGGCTCCCTGGAAGAGCTGTGAGGTGCCAGCGCCAGGGCAGGGATGCAACCCACAATAAGCGTGGGGAGGACTGGGACTGCTGCTGCATTTATGGGGGGAAGGGATGGTGGCTTTTTTTTGTAAAAAAAAACCAACAACAACAATGAACCAAACAGAAATCAGGTACCTGCCAGGAAAAAAAAATAACAATAAAAAGAAATTTAAAAAATCAAGCATGTTTTCCATTGTGTCTTGGCTGTGGAAGTGGGGATGTGACAGCCATGGAAAACAGGAGGGATTAGGTAACATGTAAATAAATTAATAAAAGAGGGAGCAGAGGTGAGGATCCCAGAAAAAAACCCCTCCCTCCATTCTGTCCAGTCCCAGTGCCCCAAAGTCCCTGTGATACTGTGAGGAAGGGGCTGCCCTGGGATGCTGTCCTGCTGTGTGCTAGCATGAGGAGCACGGTTTGAACCGCAGCGAGAGATTCTGGGAGTAATATAAACCAACTTTGCTTTTTTTTCTTCCCTCCTCCTTCCACATCCCCACCCCCTCCCGCCCTGCCTTTTTTTTTTTTTTTTTTTTTTTTTTTTTTTTTCCTTTTCTTTCCATTGGTTTTTTTTTTTTCCTGCAAACACAGGTTNAGGGCTGTTCTCACTGGGGTGTGTAGGCTTGCAGAAGTAAGAAGCTACAAACCCTGTGCTCTGCTCTGCAACGGACATGGTTTTTATTCAGTCTATCCTATGTATCTGGAGCTGGTGCCATCTCCTGTGATGGAAGAGGAGGCCTCAGATGGTCTTATCACTCTCAGGCCACCTCATGCCACATGGGTAACCCACAGGAGGGTCTGAGGGGGGATTTCTGGTGAGCCCTACCTGCCACCACCTCCACCCCCTGCCCATGCACATCACACAGGGCATTCCCTGCCTGGCTGGTGGCCAGTGCATTAAACTTTCCCAGACAGTTGGGAAAAGAAGCACTTTTGCTTATTCCCATTCCCAAGTGAGATCTTTATTTACAGGGACTTAAAATATTTATGTGAAGCGTGAGGCTCCAGCAGGGCCATTAGCATGCAGCAGATGGGTCCCACACAGGGCACTTGCTGGGTCTCTCAGCTCCATCATCCCCGGCCCCTGTCCTGCTCTTTATTTATTTCCTTGAGGAGCTTCCCTGAAGTAAATCACTGCTGGTGGGGTTGGCCCCGGGGTAATGGGATTCAGCTGCCTGCTGGGAATTTGGCTGTGATCTGCAGGATCATCTCTCCTCCTTACAGGGAAATGCACCAGGATCTCCAGTGGCTCTTTCCCTGTATCACGGAGATCTAAGGAAATTCAGACAAGACCTTAAAAACCACTCTTTTCCTCTCCCTCTTCTTGCCTGGTCATTTAATCCACTGCCTGCTATGAAAATATGATCACACCATTTGGGGCACTCCCTCCTTCCCTATCAAAGACTCAGAGAAGTTTGGGTTGGAAGGGCTCTTTAAAGCTCATCCAGTCCAACTCTCCTGCAGGGAGCCAGGACACCTTCAACTAGATCAGGTTGCTCAGAACCCTGTCCAACCTCACCTGGAATGTTTCCAGGGATGGGTCATCAACCGCCTCTCTGCACAATCTGGGCCCAACCTCAGTATAAAAAAATTTCTTTTCTCCAGTCTGAATCTCCCTCTTTTAGTTTAAAACCATCATACCTTGTACTGTATCAACAGGTCCCGCTAAAAAGCCTGTCTTCATCTTTCTGGATGACCCCTTTAAGTACTGAAAGTCTGCAATAGGGTCTCCCTGGAGCCTTCTCTTCTGCAGGCTGAACACACCCAACACTCTCAACCTTTATCCTTGCCTGGTATCATCTCAGGGCTCCTTTATGCTCCTCATCCTGGCTCCTGATGAATTTTGACCTGGGGCTTGTTTTCCAATTAGCAAAGTATTATTTCCAACTCTTTGCAGAGCCAAAACAAGCAGGCCTTTTCCCATCACTGATCCCTCAGGGGCAGCTGCCAGGGCTGCTTTTTCTGGTGGCTCCAGCAAGGGATGAGTAACCTGGGGTCCAAGTGCCTGGTCTGTGGTTGTAAATGGTAACCCCAGTCCCTCATGTAAGAGAGTGTTGGGGGAAATGTGGGGGGGGGGAGTGTTCCACCTTCCCCCACCCCCAGCAGCCCCAACATCAGAGTGCAAAACCATCCAACATACCTCAGTAAAAAAGGGTGTGCCTCAGGAAAATGACCTTGGTGTAATTCACTAGAGGCACTGTGACCACCACCTCAGTGAGGTTGCCCCAAGCACACCAGGGAGCATCTCCTGAGTGACCCATTGCTGCTAATGGGCACCATCTGGGAGATGCAGGGATGGAACTGGGAGGGTAGGTCTGGAGCTGGTCATGGGTTCCTTAGGAATTAATTCCCAGTTGAGTTTCAGAATCTGTTCCTGTTTCCATCACCCATGCAGGCTCCTCCAGACTGTAGGCTGTCTGTGATGCAGCAGTGAAGACCCGTGGGCTCCGCCTGCTCATCACTGTCTGTGTTCTCATCAGATAAAATACCCAACGAGAAAGAAAAATGAGTTTCTGGTTTTGATTCTGGCATGAACAAACACTCCTGCCATTCTTTCAGGAACTGCAAGTATTTTCCCAGTGTCAAATGTTCATGTAGATAAATAATGACGTCAGTTATGTCAGATATTACAATGAGCAGAGCTCTGGGCTTTGGTTCATAACAGTATCTGCAAATTGGTGTCTTAACTTCTTGGTAGATTCCTCATGCTCCAGCTCTTTGAGATCAAACCCCTGTGTTTCTGGACAGGGCTGTGGCAGCCCACCAGCACTTTCCTTGCAATGGGACCAAGCAGTACGTCCCCATGACACAGCAGAGGGGATTCTGGGAGAGGTGTGGAGTGTGTTATCTCCTAGGAGGCATACGGCTACACACCATGGGTCAGGCAGCCCTGCCTGAGACACCTCTTGGAGTAATCTGAGGTGTAAAGCCCAGGCTGATCTGTAGCAGGCAATGTGGGAACATCCAAGAGGGAGCTGGGTGAGGAGCTTTTGCTGTGATTGGCCCAGGAGTGTTCCCCTGGACAGGGGGAGATAGGGTTGTGTCTTCAGAGAGAGCAATGCCAACCCTAGGATAGGGTTGTGGGGTCCTCCAGCCTCCTGTACTTCTGCATCTCTTGAGGGAAGCAGCTGAGACAGGAGGGTGTTTCTGGGGGAGCTGGCAATGCTCCTGGGTGTGATGAGCAATCAGTGAGCTCTGACTCCTCTTGGAGAATGCATGGGGATCACCCTCTACCCCAACCCCATTTCCTATGCTTAGGCAGAAATAGCTCTTTTCCCCTCACCCAGACCCAGGAGCTGCTGCCCAGAGACACAGGTGACCTGGGAGGAACTGTCTGCCAAAGTCACAGAAAAGCACCAGATCCAGCTACTTCTACAGCTGGATCCATGACAACCACAGGCTGTGTGTAAGGAGAACACTGCTGGGAAACAGCCAGGCAGACTGAAGCTAATCTGAGCCTCTGGGTTTTTTATCTCCAGATTGCTCTACTTATTCACAGCCTTTCTTTGATAAAAATGGTAAAAAGTCAGAGGCAGCACACACTGCCTTCCAAAGGACAAGAGCCAGGGAGAAAAGGCAGCTCCAGCAAAG
>VYZU01003507.1:6832-17469 GCA_013401355.1 Ceyx cyanopectus
TCAAGCTTGGCTGTGAGAATCCCATAGGAGACAGTATCAAAAGCCTTGCTGAAGTCAAGGTATATCACATCCACTGCACTACCCTCGTCTAACCATCTACTGATATCCTCATAAAAGGTTATCAGATTAGACAAGCATGATTTCCCCTTACGGAATCCATGTTGACTATTTGTGAGAAGCCTAGTCTGGTATGTGTGTGATAGGCAAGTAACTTCTAGTGGTGGGAATGTAAATTCAACTGGTTATCATACCTGAAATCAAACTAGAATGTAGAAAAATGTTGATTTTTTTTCATGCTTCTTTCTGGTCCTTGGGACGGGAACATTGCTTATGGGCTTGCTCTTCAGTATGAATGCTTTGACTTTACATGTTGTGCAATTGGAATGGATAAAAGAAATGAGCCTAAGGTTAAAAAAAAAAAGAAAAAGCCAAAAATCAAGTTTATAAATTTTCTGTCTTAATCAGGGATGAGAGTGAGGCATTTCAGGCCAATTACTGGCTTTTACCTTGGAATGGTTGTGGGAGCACATATATTGTCACCTACAGCTCTGGGCTGGTAACTTCCTATGTTGTGACAAGGAAGTTCTTGTAGTTACCCATCATTACTTGATTCCAAGCTCTCTCATACCCTCAGATTGCAGCTGCAGCCACAGTGAGCTAATTGTGATTACCTCCAGTGCTCTTAAGTAGGAGCATTTTGTGCTTCATAATTTGTAAAGGTGAAACAAACCTGAATTCTTGCATCTTAATTTTGTTTGGATTGGGTTTGGTTTTAGTGGTTGGTTGGGGGATTTATCTTGTTTATGGTTTGGGTTTTTTTAAACAAATGCCTTTAAAGCAACTACCACCCTCTAAATTCTGCTTGTTACTTGGTTATTGTAGAATGTATTCATTTTGGCTTAAAGCTTGACAGAGTAATTGACGCAGTATCAACCCAAAAAAATGGAAGCTGTATGTGACAACTAGAATTCCTTTAATAGTTATAAATTTGCTGGCTATGCATGGGGGTTTCAGTTCTCCAGGATGTGTCCTGTTAGTGCTGATCTTGCTTAATCTCTTGCTGCACTTACCAGGCCCTCTAAATAAAAGGACCTAAACGAGAGTTCAATGCTGTTAATTTTTTATGATAGTTACCTAGTTATGTAGTAATGTAGAACTGGAATACACAAGATCTAAAATTTAACTATTACAGTTTTAAGATAATAGGTGTTTCATAGTGATGTAGAGATGAGATCTATGATGTCTAATAACATTTGATAGCCTATAAAATTTTCACTTAATCTAATTAATTACTGTACTGAACACCAGGTGACTTGCAGGTTTTGACACAGGAGAATCTCCAGGAGTATTGGTAACACAGGAGAGTGAGGTTGCCACCAGTCTCAGTTCCTTGCCAGTGAAATCTGTTGCATTACACCTATGAGCAAGAATGACAAGGTCAGGCTTTCACTTTGTTATAGGCAGTTTTACCTACGTGCAGTCTGGCAGATGACCTGCTTCTCCAAGATTCCCTGAAGGCCTTGCAAGAGCCCAGTTCTTGCTATTGCTTCCTCAGATGAAGACTGCTGGAACAGTTCTACGTACCAGCATCAGATACTGACTTGGACTAAGTTTGTTTTTCAATGTGGTTTATTATATCTTTTTAAAAATAGCTTTTAAAAAGGGATAAAGAAGACAGTGCATAGCTTGTGTATATGTATATATATGCAATGCAAGGCACACTAACTTCCTCCTTCTTAATTTTAGGATTTTTTTTCCCTCCAAATAATGCCATTTAAAGGCAGATTAAACCAACTAAATACAATCCTAATTCTTGCACAACATCAAAGTCCTGTCTCTGAACCCAAACAGCCACACACTTGAAAATACACCTCCAAACACACCTCTGTAGCATAGCCATGGTAAATGTTTCACAGACTGAAGATGATGCTCCTTCCTGGATGCTTTTGGCATGTGATTAGACCAAGGCTTCTTCCTTCTCCCCCTCCCAGATTAGGATGAGAAGAAAAGCATCTCCAAGGTAGCTTGATGCAGGGATTCTCAGTTATTCCAACAGTGAATCCCACAGTCAGAGGTGTTAAGTAGTTCCATCTGGCCACTAATCCGGGGCTAGCTTTTCCTGTGCCTTGGTCCTTTGCAAGAGTCCTGTACTGTTGTGACAAACCACCAGCCTGTCAGGTCTGACCTAAAGGGTTGACTTGTCTGTCCTGCCTTCCTGGCCCAACACTGAGCAGCATCCCTTAGCTCTAACTGGAAAAGTGATTTTCATTAGCTAAAGGTTGGAGGGGAAAACACAGTTGGCATGGGGGAAAGCTTGTGTGTGCTTTGGCAGCTGTGAATGTAGCAGGAGACAGCAGGGGAGTCTTAAACTGGGCTGGAAAACAAGCAAACAAAACTTAGTTTGCTGGGGGTTTTATTCCTGATTTTTTTTCCCCTTCTTTTCTAAGTGAAAGTGTTGTCTCTAATGCTCTTACAGGCTATGCAGGTGCTGCCTGCAGTTTTTTAGGGAACACAGACAGACAATGTCAAAATCCACTGGGCAGCTACTAGTCACACCTGATGCTCGTGAGCCAGGACATCGGGTGCTGGTTTCAAGTCGGCGAAATGTGCCGGGGAAGCCCGAGGACCGGTGACGAATGAGAGAGGTCCCTGTCCAGTTCCTGGGGCTTCTCTCTCCTTGAAGAACGTCTGAAGGTCGGGGCCGCGGCTGGAGCAGCGGGGACCGGCCGCAAGAGCTGGGCAGCTCCGCGACGATCCGGACCTCATTGAAAACGGTGTTGGGGATGTTTCTTCCATGGACGGCTTAAAGCTGGATCCTGATTTTGGGGAGAGAAATGTTCGCTTTGGCGTCAAGCTGCTGTCAGGATGGCGACGCGGAGAACCCATCTCCAGCCAGGAAGACGTCAAGGGAGTATGTTTGCAATCACCTCCCGCCCAGAACTCGTCGACGCCTGCCTCCACCTGCTCGGCTACGATTAATTTAATTACCTAGCCCGGGCACCACCGCTAGCCAGTACGACCCCAGTACGACAAAAGGGCCGGGGGAGGAGGAGGAGGAGGTTTCTCCCTCCCTATCGGCCCACGCTCTCTCCTCCCGCCGGCTCTGCCCTTTCCCGGGCCCCTCCACCCCACTCTAAACCATCGTCGCGAGTTTCCCCCGCCCCTTCACTGTTAACAAAACCTGGTGATTAAGACGCGAAACTAACAAAGAGTTTTTCTTCCACCTTAACCTTGCACACAATCCTTTAACAAATTAATTAATCCTAATGAATTAACACTTCATTTATTTAAACGCGCTACAGTTCATGAATTAAATTTTCATGCAGTGATTAAAGGCTCTTAAAATATGCATGATTTCGTTAAAATTTTATAATAAATCAGGGCAATGTGTTACATGACAAGGAAACTACTTCCCAGCCCCTCGGAAGGTGTTTTGAATCGTGCGGGGGGCGGGGGAGCCAAGTGCTCTGCTCCCGGTTTTCGTAGCCGACCGCACCCCGGAGCGCCGTGAGACCCGGCTGACTACCCACCCCCTGCACCCTCCGAACCCGTCTCTGGGTCTTTCTGAGGCGAGGAAGGCAGGGAGTTTTTTTAGCTATCCCATCGAAATGTGGCATCCTGGGAAAGGGAGTGATCGTGGTGGGCGCTAGTGGAAGCCAGCAATCGATTTGCCCCCGGAGCCAGTGTGGAAAGTTAGTGTTGTCTGGGAGGTGTTTTGCTGGAGGGGCTTCTCGGTGTGCTTTTTAATTCCTCCGCATCACTTAAAAGAAAGAGCGAGAAACTTTCCTTGCAAAAGGACCTGCAGTGTTTTCCATCGGACCTCTGCCTGGCTCCTCCGGTCTCCTTGCTTTCCCGAAAGGGGACGTTGTGAACTACCTTGGGACTTAAATCACCATCAAGCGTTTCAATTTTTAATATGACAACATTCTACACTTTGGCTGCAAAAGCAATTATTGTGGCTTGTACATCAGTAATTAGCAGGTCTTTGCTGATGTAAGGAAAGTCCTCATTAGGACATGGAAATACTTTTTGTGCATTCACCCAAAGGATTGGTTGTTGTTTTGTAGGTTGGTTGGTTGTTTTGGGGGTTTGTTTGTTTTATTCTGAAAGTTGATTTTTATCCTCTAAAGGGAAAATAGCTTTACACTAAATGGGATATTGACTTTCTGTGAACTTCACCAAGTAACACATGTACTGTAGTGTTTTTTCTCGGTGTTCTCACTGAAACTCAGAATAAGACAAATACCGTGACTCAAAAATAGTCACGTTTGGTGAAATAAAAATATCCGAAAGGCTTAGAGTGAGCGGTTCTGTAAGATCAACGTCACCTTTCTACCTTTTTTTTTTTTTTTGTCGGAATATATAGCAAACTGTGATCAGACGTTAATACTTAATATCCCAAGCTTTAGTATATTCATCTTTGGGGAATCCTAAAAAGAGAAATCAAATACAATGGGTTACAGTAATTAATTTATAAATCGTTTCACTGTGGGAATAAGGGATTACTTTATTACTTTCTCGAGATAGGCAGTTCAGTAAATTAAGGAAATCTGCCTATTTCTTGCATTTGAAGCTAGAGAAAACTACGGGAGACAAGTAAATGCGTTATATATATGTGCCTCCTTCTCTTTATTGAGCATCTTGGGCCATAAAAGTAGGGCTACAGCATGGTCGTATCGCCAATGAACTCGGTCCTCAAAGCCTGCGAGTTTATTGCCATTAGTATTCATGAGGCTGGACGTACCCACGAGGAATAGAAATAACAGTGAACATTAAGATAAAATCTATTACCAGGCCCGTGCGATGCTGAGCCTAGGCTCAAGCCATCTTCCTAGGGAGCCTGCTGTATGTACCGGGAAGAGGAGAGGCTGGGGGCAGCCGGGGGGAGCCCAGGGGACCTCCCCGTGCATCAGCCCCCCACTTGGTAGGGCAGGGGGAGCAGAAGGGACTGCTGTGCGGGGATCTGCTACTGCACCGCACAACGGGCATTACGGTCGGGGAGGGACCGTAACGTTAAACGTTGCTTTAAAGTTAGCGCTTCCCCTCTTACAAAAAAAACCCAAACCAAACCCCACAAAAAAAACCAAACAAAAAACAAAAAACAAAACAAAACAAAAAAACAACAAAAACAACCAAAAGCAAAAAACCCAACAACAACCCCAAAACAACCCCAAAACAAAAACAAAGTGTCCCAAGGACTGAGAAGGAAAAATTTTCCTCTCGGACTTGATAAGCGACAGACCAAACGGTGCCTGAAAAAAGTCCTCTTCTCCTCCTACCCTCTCCTCCTCGCACCTCTGAAAGATCAGACAGAGGAAAAAGTTGGCTGAGACTCCCTGCCGCAGCTTCTGCCTCCGGGGGCAGCAGAAGAGACCGGGCTAGAGCCCACAGCTGCCACCTCAGGAACAGTCAGCAGCCCGGCACTTCCCCGTGTTCCGGAGACTGTTGTCTTGTCTTCCCCGTACGCAGTGATCCCCGATCCTTGAGCTGCCGCGGTGATCGCATCCCGGGAGATTTTAAGAAGGAAGAGGGGAGCACCTGGCAGGTGGTGTCTCTCCAGACGGAAGAGACTACTTCACGCCCTGTTTGCCAAACAGAGGCAAATCCAGCAGGATGAACATTGCAAACTATAAAGACAACGTGCCCACCCCTATCCCTGCCTCCAGAAGACAGCGGGGAGGTGCGACAAGAAGACCCTTAGAACATCTAGAGCTCTTCTCCTCCTTAGCCTACTGCTGGTGCTCGGGATGGAGGTGGGAGGGTGGCTGAATTTTCTGCCTTTCTGGCAAAAAAAAAAAAAAAAAAAAAGCACGCGAATAGAAGGGGTTGTTTTAACAGCACTAGAAATGTTTGCTGTTCCGCCGGCCAAGGAGAAGGTCTCGCCCATTAGCGCCTGCCTTAGTTACCCGTCCGCGCTCCCGCTGGTACGGCGGGTCCGGGGCTGCCCCGCTGCCCGTGATGCTGCGGACAGGTCCGGGGCCCGGGCTGGCCATACTAGTGCAGACGCGTCCCAGCCCCTGCCAACCCAGAGGATGGAGGCCCCGGCCGTAAAAGCAAAACAAGCCCGGTGGCCTATGGAGGAGAAAGCGGGTCACCGCTTAGCCCAGAAATCCACCGCCCGCTTCCCCCTCTCCTCCTTTGTTGCCGCTTGCACAGTTTTCCCTTGCTCTCAGCTTTTTCCTCAGGGAAACCTAACGAACTTGACCTGACAGCATCCTGGAGAGCAGGGGTCAGACACCCTCTCATCCCAGTCAGAGATGCATCCCACGCATCTCCACCGGCCGAAGAAGTGAGTTCGGCTTTCCCCCTTCCTCTCCCGCCGGGAGCAGCCACGGAACCCCGCGGTGAGTGCCGATGGCTGCTGGCTTTTCGCTGCTGGTAGGGAAAGGCTGCTCGGGCCTTTCTCCCGGAGGTGGTCGCTTCCCAGCAACTTGGTGAAAAGCGGTGATGTATCCCACTTTCCTCTTCCTCACCACACCTTCCCCAGGAGGCTTTCTGTTCACAAAGCATAGTAGCTTAGAAATAGCTAGAATAAGTCATACGGGTTTGGTTTTTTGTGGTTTGTTGGTTGGGTTTTTTTGTGTGGGTGTGTTTTTTTTTTTGTTTTGTGGTTTGTTTTTTATTTTTGTTTGTTTGTTTGTTTGTTTGTGGTTTTTTTTAAGAAAACCACATAAAGTATGATTAGTCTATCCTGATGACATTATTTCGATAAATAAGGAGAGGCCAGTCCAGGTTCAGACTGGTGTCTTTCAGTTTCAAGTTCACCTCCTCAGAGATGAAGTTTCATTCCAACCCCCCAGGGGACGCGGTAATGGATGGAGACCTGGCTCCCCTTCGCACAAGTAATTGGCAGTCGTTCTCTCCTTCCTCACGGACTGGATGGGGAGCTGGGGAACAGCTTATGAAGACAAATGTGGACTTTACCTGGGGTTGTGCTATGTGCTATGTGTGTGTGCGTGTATGTACCTCTGCGTGCCCTCTTGGCTGCGTTTATGTGCACAAATAAGAGGCGTTCAGGGGAAACAGCAATTCCGATGCACTCCCGAGGCTGTCACATCCCTGATCCAAGCAACCCGCTGCCTGCAGTCCTGCTGAAACAAATGATAGCAGCTGGTCGGTCACGAAGGACGGCTGCAGCGTGCCTCAGGGGACAGCATTCACCAGGGGCCGTTCCCTAGGGATTCACGCTAATCTCACAGGCACAGCAACAGATTCACTCCTTAGACAGTTTTACCTTCAACTTTTTAAGCAGCTCAAAAAAAAAAAACAAACAAAAAACCCAAAACCAAAAAACCCAAAACAAGCAAGCAAACAAAAAACCAAACCAACAAACAAAAAAAACCCTGCTCTAAAACCGAACAGCAACCCCGAGTCACTCATAAAAATAACCGTGTGTTATTAACCCTGGAGTCATTCCTTAACCGTTTCATTCAAATAAAAGAGAGTAAGAATTATTTCAAAGAATAACAACCCCCTCCACCAAAAAACTCTAAACCTAATAATCAGATAGACAAGAAAGAGAAAGAAAGGAAGAAAGATGGGAAGCAAGAAAGGAAGAAAGAAAGAGAAAGGGAGAAAGGGAGAAAGGGAGAAAGAGAGAGAGAGAGAAAGAGAGAGAGAAAGAGAGAGAGAAAGAGAAAGAAAGAAAGAAAGAAAGAAAGAAAGAAAGAAAGAAAGAAAGAAAGAAAGAAAGAAAGAAAGAAAGAAAAGAAATGTGCTTGCTTTCTGCTTCAGACCATGCCAGTGAAACCTGGGTTGCCGGGAGGACAGGCACAAGAGTTTCACATCCGAGGCCCTTGCCGTGCGTTAGGCACACACGTGCAGCGGCTTCCACCAGCAGTGTTTGACACAGCAATATTTGTAACAAAACTACACGGGGTGGAGGAAGATTAAATTATATGGAAATTAGTAGTCTCTGAGTTTTAAACAAATGTTTGCGTCGGTGGTTCTTCTCGATGTATAATTCTCGGAAGTAGCAGGATGCGTCTGGAGGACACCCCTTGCAGCGGTGGGGGCCTTCAGCGCGGAGTCGCCTCTCTCCGCGGCTGCGGCAGGGGCAGAGCACCTTTGTGTGTCGGTGCCGAGGGCTGGGCCGGTTTCCACCACCGCTCCGAGGGCAGGGACGAGTTGTTCACCCTCACCCCGGCCAGCCCCGCCCCGGGGCCCCCTGCCGCCCATCCCCGCCCCGTCAGGGCGCCCCGGGCCGCGCCGACGGCCGCGCAGCGCGCACATGTGGCAGCCACAGGTGCCACAGCCGCTCCGTGTCGCTCGGTATAAGAGCGGCCCCGCCGCCGCCACCCCGGCGAGACGGGCGAGGGTTGCGGGAGATGCAACAAGGCGCGGGGAGGCAGGGACCGGGGGCGGCGGGAGGAAAAGGAGGAGGAGGAGGAGGAGGAAGAGGAGGAGGAGGAGGAGGAGGAGGAGGAGGAAAGGGAGGAGGGGGAGGAGGAGGGGGGGGAGGCAGCGGATGGCNCGCCCGGCGCCGGGCAGCGGCAGGCAGAGGAGTGAGACGGCGGGGGCCGGAGGGAGCCTCGCTGCCCGCTCACCCACCCACTCAGCCCAGCCCCGGCTACCGCAGCAGCGGCGGCGGCGGGGACAGGGTCCGCTGCGGCATCGCCGCCACCAGCTCCGCCACCACCACTCGCCGCCGTCAGCGGCTTCCCCCGGCGGGAGGAGAGCGCCCGGAGAGCACTTTTCCCCCGACTTTAGGAGTGTTTGTGGATTTACATGCCAAGCCTTCAAGATGATGTCCATGAACAGCAAACAGCCACATTTTGCCATGCATCCCACCCTACCTGAGCACAAATACCCCTCTCTACACTCCAGCTCGGAAGCAATAAGAAGAGCATGTCTACCAACTCCACCGGTAAGGGACAGGCAGCTGCAGCTCTCTTCTTTCTCTTTTTCTTTCTTTCTCCTTCTCTCTGTTACACACACGCACACAGTCTTTCTTTCTCTCTCTCTCTCTCTCTTTTCTGTATACTGCATGTATGTGTATGTGCATTAATAAAAAAACCGCTGCGAGGCACATTTTGACAAGCGGCGCTTAATGTTTTTTTCATGTCGTCCTCTGCAATCATCTGAGCGCCTGTGATCTTTTTTGAAAGCGGTGTTCACACGCGTCTCCGACTTCATCCACTTTCTGTATTAATTTTTATGACTCGGCCTCTGAAGAGGAATGCGCTTTATGTGCTCTTGTGTTTGACACAATTCCCCAGCTGAGAGTTACAGATCCATTTCTTCTTTTCCTTTCTCTTCTTCTTTCGTTCCTTTCTATTTATTTATTTGTTCCCTTCACGTCTTTGTCCTCTCCTTTTCGGATTCCCTCCCCTCGTCCTTCCCTTTCTTACTCTTCTTTTCCTCTTTGCTTCCCTTCCTCCTTTCTTCCCTATTATTTTACCCCATCCCCTGTTTCCTCTTACTTCCACGTGCTGCCTTCTGCTATACCCCGTTTCCCCCATTCATTTGGTTCTCCTCCCCATCCCGTACCCCTTTACACGCTCATACTGCTACCGGCTCCCCCCTGCACGCTCACCACAACTTTGTTTACCCTCTCTCTCCCCTCCCGGGGTCCCCTTCGTCGGCTTTTCCCCCCCTCCTTCCCCACGGCGCACCCACAAACCCACCGTCCCTTTCCCTGTCCTCTCTTTTTCTGGCCCCCTCCCCGGCTTCCCTCTGCCCTTCTTTCCCCGCACCCTGCTCTGTTTGTGTCCCTTGCAGCTGCAGAGCAATATCTTCGCCAGCCTAGATGAGACCCTGCTGGCGCGGGCCGAGGCTCTGGCCGCCGTCGACATCGCCGTCTCCCAGGGCAAGAGCCACCCGTTCAAGCCGGACGCCACTTACCACACCATGAACAGCGTGCCCTGCACCTCCACTTCCACCGTGCCCCTGGCGCACCACCACCACCATCACCACCACCACCATCAGGCATTGGAGCCCGGAGACCTTCTGGACCACATCACTTCCCCCTCCCTGGCGCTCATGCCCGGCGGAGGAGGCGGCGGAGGCGGCGGCGGCGGCGGCCTCATTTCCACTTCGGCCCACCCGCACTCTCACATGCATGGTCTGGGCCATCTCTCGCACCCGGCCGCCATGAACATGCCGTCGGGGCTGCCGCACCCGGGGCTGGTAGCCGCGCACCATGGGGCTGCGGGGCAGGTGGCCTCGGCGGCGGCGGTCGTGGGGGCGGCTGGCTTGGCCTCCATCTGCGACTCAGACACGGACCCGCGGGAGCTGGAGGCCTTCGCCGAGCGCTTCAAGCAGCGCCGCATCAAGCTGGGGGTGACCCAAGCCGACGTGGGCTCGGCGTTAGCCAACCTGAAGATCCCGGGGGTGGGTTCCCTCAGCCAGAGCACCATCTGCCGCTTCGAGTCCCTCACCCTCTCCCACAACAACATGATCGCCCTCAAACCCATCCTGCAGGCCTGGCTGGAGGAGGCCGAGGGTGCCCAGAGGGAAAAAATGAACAAGCCCGAGCTGTTCAACGGGGGCGAGAAGAAGCGCAAGCGGACTTCTATCGCCGCCCCAGAGAAGCGCTCCCTGGAGGCTTACTTCGCCGTCCAGCCCCGGCCCTCCTCCGAGAAGATCGCCGCCATCGCTGAGAAATTGGACCTCAAAAAGAACGTGGTGCGGGTTTG
>VYZU01003557.1:11526-34129 GCA_013401355.1 Ceyx cyanopectus
GTTTAGGTTGGTGCCAAACCACAGAAGTTTAGAGGAAAGTGTGGGGATTTCCATGTCACAGTTCCCCCTTAAAGCAGCTGGGCCACATAGTGTTCTCTATTTTCTTCTATCAGGATGGATACAATTCCCTCTAATTTTGTATGACAACCAATGATCCCAAACAGTGGTTGGGATCAGCAAAATACTTGTTCCCTAGTGGTGTTCTGTGACTTTGTTGTGTCTGAAGGATAGAGTTAGAAGCAATACTATCTAAAGAGAGGAGTCAGGGAAAAGAGACTTTAAATTGCTATTAATTCTTCTCCCATGAATTAATGACAGGTGTATTGTTTTCTGGAATGAGTAACTCAGAGCTGGAATCACCAGCCTTAGAGCTACTCAAAACCTGCATGACCAATGCTCCAAGCATCCTAATCTGCATTTAAGCTTGGACTAAACTTCAAAGCTAGCCCTAATTTGAGTGAAGGCTGGATCAGTTGGCTTCCAGAGGTCCATTCTAAACTAAATCATTAATTATTCTAAATGTAATTTCTAGGTGGTAAAAAAATTATATTCTTTTAAAATACACTTTATATATCTTTAGTATTAAGCTTAATAATTCCTGGATCAGTTAGAAAAGTCTCTGTGGTTGACTGAGGACTGTCTGGGCAGCTATTTCAGGCCTTCCCTAAGCAGATTAGACAGTTTGAGTCTTTAACAGAGATCATTTATTTATTTATTTATCCAGGGTTTCTAGCCCAGGCATTGGAATTGAATGGTAGCTCCCAAAAGAGATAAAAAAATAGAAAATACAATTTTAAAGAGTGATCCTTTTTTCTTAGTCACTAATTTATCTTATAAACTAGTTGCTAGTTTAATAATTGTTTCTCCCTCAAGGAAATAGCTGCATTACAGCTGATCTCATAAATTTACCAGTTTCCCTATTGGTCATGCAGTGTTCAGCAGTAACAGGAGAGGAAAAAAAAGTATTTTAGATAATNTTCACTCTTTATCTCAAATGTAGACTGACAATCTGATTTTTGGTTTTGTGAGTTTAATTAAAGACCAACTGAATTTCTTTTGCTTCCTTCCTAAATGACTATTGAATGGCTTTGTCTGGGTTTGAACCTTATCTGTTCCTTTCCTTTCTCAGGCTTAATCAATCATTGCCTGAATGTAAATGCTGAGAATGGCACATGTATCCATCATTCTGCTAGTGCTTAACTACATGGGCTCTGAAATGCTGGAGGAAGAAAACAAGTGACATCCAACATATCTTATGGTCTCTGTCTCACAAATATTAATTAGCTGTACAACAGTTTGCTCTGGAGTTCATGGTATCTCCAACCTAGGGTCAGATATTTTTTTGCATTAGAGTGAAGTAGGGTGAAATTCTGTTCAACCTTCAACAAGATTAAATTAAATGAGTGCTCGTGGCACAGGTTGGATGCAAGAAGTGATTATGAGTTGCAGTATTTTGCAAATAACATTAAAACTGTAAGCAGTACTCTCAAATCTGTATGATGTGCTTGCTCTGTTCTTAGCAAATCAGAGAAATGAAATGGTGCATCTCAGGAAAAGACATGCAACAATCCCTCCTCTTCCTCTCACATGTGCTTCCTAGGCCTGCCACATTCCAGTGCTCTAGCACAGTCTCAAAATATTGAGTGCATGTATGTTGGATTTTACAATTAGTTTTCTGTTTCCATATTAATTCCTTTTCTATCACTGGGAAGTGAGAAGCACATTCATAATCTAGATTGCAGCATCGGTTCTTTTGCAAATGTAATTAGCACGATTAAGATGGTGGGTGAATTTTGCATGGAATAAGTTTACAAACATGAGTTCTCCACATATCCTACATTTACTGGCAAAACAACTTAGCTAAAGAAATGGCTACGTTTGTAAGCAGTTCTAACAAATGGTGCAACATGGAGTATCTGATGAATTAATAGTTTATTTTACAAAGTATCATACATCCTGTTTGGAGAACTAATGTTTATTTTTATTGAGTATCGTCCTAATTATTTGGTTCACTTTTTCCAAACATTTGGAATAATTTCAACTTTGGAAAGTCTTGTAATAATTATCCCTTGAGGTCCATGTAGACTGTAATATGGAAAACTCTGGATAGTACTGGACCTGGAATGACTTTTAAGGAGCCTCTACAAATATTAGCTTGGTCTTTGTGTCTTTAAGTGCTTTCTTTAACCAATTTCATATTCTTCTGATCTTTGAACCTTTAAGTTTCATATGTTGCACCCCAAAATCTGCAGAAAATGTCTTGCTCTCATTAGTAATATGTAGTTATGTTGTTATTGTTATTATTATAACATAAATAATAATTATTAATAACTATTACTATAACTATTAAACAATAGTTTTGTATCATGCTCCCTTTTTATTCTTCAATTAGAACATATTTTTTTTTAACAAAGAATTAAGTCTCCTTGAAAGTGAATTATTTTATCAGATCACAAATTGAGCAGTCACACTGGTGAAGACCCTCTCTGTTTGTGGGACGTCCTTTGGCACTGTAGATTGCCCACTTTAAGAATATATATTTAGACTGAATCAATCATTTATGTGCTTTGTTTCATAGACTCACTGTAAATCTTAGCTGTTTCTTGGATATGATGTGTGAAATATGTCAGGTGATATCTCAGAGATACCTAACTGGACAAGCCTTTAGGTTTTTCTGTCATGCATATCTGACAAAGGCATTAAGCATTTGTTTTCTCAGACTATTGGTTTAGTGACTATAATTCAACACTCCTTTCAATCTTGTAGTAATGTATTCCCTGTTTCTCCTTTTCCTTTTTCTTTTGTTTTTGCTTTGGTTGGTTTTGTTTTTATGTTTGCCCCCCAAATCTGGACTAGGACTGATCTAGGCACACCTAGACTTGTCCTGAGAAGAGTTCAGAGAGCAAGGCTGTCTATTCTGAATGCTGTGACTCAATGGGAGGCTCTCCTTTTCTCTCTTTCCTTCTTGATCTCTGTGTAAAGTCATTCCAGCCCAACCCTGAGTCGATTTGCCTTTGTATATTTATCTCAAAAACATTCTAGCCCAACCCCAAGTTAATTTTCCTTTATATATTTCTGCCATTAAGTTATAGAGTAAATCTTGCTGTCAAATCAAACCTTGATAAATCTCTTGTTAAACTTTGCTAAATTCCATCAAATTCATTAAACTTTGTACAATTGTCATTCTACCTCAGTAAAATGTATTGCTGCTTTCCTATTCTGAGGTGCATTCCACTCATTCTGCAACAAGCAGGATCATAAATCAGGATTCCACAGCAAGTGATTTAAGTTAAACCACTTCTCCATGACATGATTACAACTGGGAGAAATTCTGCTCCCTTCCCACAAGCAAATGCTATCTCTTTTCAAGTTTTGCTCATTACTGGAATAAAATGAACAAAAATGCATTCATACAAATTATAGGAAGGCGTTTTGTTTTTTTTTATTTCCTAAGAGCCTCTTGTGATATGACTCTGTTTCTTCCCTCTAACATGACATGGTTTTATCCATGTATTTCTTCTGCATGTCCTTGATTTTATCTTTGTCAACATGGAGAATTTATTAGTTTGACTAAAAATAACAAACACAAGCTTTTAGCACAGTATGAAATGCTTTCATCTCCCTTGAGAATGAGCACAGATCTCTCAGCTTTTTCCCACAAAATGAATTCCCCAGTGGGACTTCATTCTGGCCAGTGATGTGTTGATTTACAATGTATCACATATGAAACTATCAGTAGCCTGTATTCGGAAGGAAGGACATTATCTTTGGAAGAAGGAAACTCGTTACTGGTTTTGTTCCAGTGATGTAGTGAGAGGTAGGGGCACTTCAGCCCTCGTTTCACTGGGAAGGGCTGTGCCTCTGCTGCAGATGGCAGATTCACAGCACATCCTCCTCAACAGTAGGGTGAAGGCTGATGCCCCTCTTACAGCCTCATTTCCTGGTCAATGTATGTACAGTGGCACTGAGGTTTGGAAATGAGGTGGAAAGCAGACACATAAGAGCTAGACCTACAGAACACCCCATGTCATGAAATAGGGAAGACTTAAAGATTAAATTACATATTATGTTCTCTAATTCTTACTATGAACTGAAAGAAATGAATTGAGCAGAAATGATTGCTCACCTGAGACCTTTGTAATGCTTAAATCCTTGGAAAACTCATAATTACTGTCTGATAATGTTGTACTATCCTCACCTCACAAATGAGGACCCAGACTCCTGTCGGCCTGTACACTGAGGGTTCCTTATGCAGGAAGGGAGGGGAAGAGAGGAAGAAAAAAATAACCCCATAACTAAATCTCACCCTGACATTGAATCAGGCTGCAACTGGATTTGACAAGAGGGTCCTGAAATTTAGGTATAGCCTAAGAATAAAATCTATAGCTTCAAAGGTCCTCTGTCTTACTCATTGACTCCAGAGGCCCTTTCCAACTGCAAGTGTCTTGAAATTCTGTGAAGGTGCATAACCCAGCCAGCTGGAAAGTACATGGAGAGAGAGGGGCCTTTTGTTTTAATTGCCATGCCTGCCAATTGGCTTAGAGAGTCAGCTTCTTGATTTCTTTCTTCATTCTCAGACATAATGAATATTTTAATTATTTAGAGAAAGACAAACAAACAACAAACCCCAACAACTAACAAACATAATATGTTCAGAAATAGACTGGGAGCAGTGCACTCAACAACCTGGTATTTGTCTCTCAAAGAGAGATATAGGGAGATACAGGTCAACTTCTAATTTTTAGTAAGGCACAGTGGTGATCTAAGCTTGGAATAATACTCTAAACATAGTTTTATTAAGTCACTAAAAAAAAGCACACAGCTGTCCCAGGAAGTCTTGTTCTTATTTCTACTGATTTCTGTAAGTAAGGTATGTGTTCAACATGCAAACCTTGATTTGAGAATATCCCCTATGCACAGGATAGGGGGTGTTAGCAGTGCCACGTCTGTCTGTGCTTACAACTCTGCAAGGACTTCATGAATGTTAGTGATGCCTCAGTGTTTTGGCAATACATTGTTTTCAAGCCCAGCCTGAATGCCTTATGTAAACTCATGCAATAAATCTGCAACAGAGTAAGGAACATATCCCAGATGAGTCAGATTCTAAGTGAACACCTTCCTTCTGAGACATCCTTCCAATTCAGAAAGAGGAGAGTTTGCCCTTCACAAACCTTGAGCAGGTAACAAGGGCAAAATATACCACCCCCAAGTAAATATATTTTGTTTCTTAGTTGTCCTTTGAAACACTTAACTCCAGATGAAGTTGTATTGGTCTAAGTAGCAACCACCTAGATTAAAGAGTATTTTCTTCACACTTCACAATGATGCCTTTTTTTCACAATGTGAAAATAAACCAAATTTTCCTTCTTGTCTCATGAATGAGATCTTTGGATGATGACAAAAGACTGCTCTTTAAACAACTGTTCCAGTTACAGATGAATTAAAAGAATTTGGAGGTACTTCAGTGACAATACCTGCATTCAGAATCAGAAAATCGCAGATATATTCTTCAAGGTAAAACTGACAGAGGAAAATAAATTTATCTCAGAGAATGAAAGTAAATTAGTTTCTGTGGTTGTTGCACTACAGCTGTTGTAGATGCAACACAATTAAGGTCTGAATTAGAATTTTCCACACTTTGTTTTCATTAGAATTTATGTTTGCTCTGCTGAGTTAATTTTCATTCCATACCTGTGCATCTACTTAAAATAAGCTGCTCAGTTGGTTTGTCTAAATATTTATTTAGCAAGTCTGCTGAAGGATCTCTAGCAGCCTTTCTGAAGTCAAATGGAGGAAAGTAAATAGTAAGAAAGGACATTTTTCCCCCACTTCTTTTTTTTTTTTTTTTTAAGCGACTTGAATAATCATAATCTAGTTTCAGGCATTTTTTGTCACTTATTTCATTGTTTTGTTTCCCTAGTGGTTTGTACATCTAGAAACTCCATTCTTTGTGAGTTCTGCATAGCAATGGTGGTCTGATTTTCCTGCACACTCTTCAAGCTAAATAGAACAAAGCTCAGACTCTTTCTGGGTTCCTCACACTGTTATTGCTCCATTATCTATGGAAATTCAGGGAAACAGGAGCTTTCCAATGTTGAAAATGTGACTCCATTTCTACATCTCACTTACTGAGTATACCTACATCTGCAGCTGCATTCCCCTGAAGAAAACTGAAAATAGCATCTAAAATGAAGAAAACAGGCTTGTTTCTAGTTTCAATTCTCACAGCATATGCTTCATGCTGTACATAAGATGAAACTAGAAGATCTGGCAGCAAAAAAGCTAATTCCTAAGAGAAGCTTTGTGCCATTACGTCACTGAAAGGCTGGGCAGCCATCAGGACAAAACTGAAGTTTCTGGCCTCCATTCTTGGCTATCACGGAACTACTCTGTCTTTTATACAGTACAAAGCAGCCCAAGTTGGCATAGTTACAACTGGAATATTTTCCATTAATGATTTTCCTTCCATATGTACCCCAGTTTGCCCTGAAGCCAAGTAGGACTATCAGCATAGCTGACCCACACTACCTCAAGCAACCACCAGCTGTTAGTCTATTAATAGAAAGGCTCAACTTTATTTTTCAGTAGGTGATCTGGTGGCATGAGAATTTGAGGCCCCCTCATCTGCTCTTAGTTTGGCTTCTTACTTCTACTATCTCCCTTGATACTGCACATCTGCCAGAAGACGCCGATCTAATCACAGCATCCTCTTCCTGTCCTCTCTATAACCTCTCCAAGTTTTTCAGTCTTGTGCTTGACTGTCCATCACCATGAATTAGTGGTCTCTGTGTCTTGGCATTGACACAGGTTGGGGAAGAATGGTCTATACACAGGCTCATGTAAGAAAACTTGTGAGGCTAGTCTTGCTAGGATGCCTGTATATGGCAAATAATATGACAAGCCAAAAGGCAAACAAGTGGAGGAAGCTAGTATAGGTGTCCTGAACAGCCCCCTGTGATACCTGTCAGCTCTCTAGGCTTAGGTAGATGAGTCTTTAAATCAGCACTCTTACATTGGCCACTTAAATGGTAAATGTGTTTGTCATGATTAACGCCTCTCACACATCTTTCTCTTGTCTATTAACTGCTGTTGTCAGTCTTTTTCTGTGGTGAGGAAAAGAAGTGTAGGGCATTGATCACCTGGCAGGCTTAGGTGATTTGTCCTCAACCTCAAAAGTCCTTAAAGCACCAAGAAATTTTTAGCTTAAATAATAACACTGAACTTTTCTGTTACAAATAAACAGGTTTGGGTTTTTTTTTCAGCAGAAGTCCAGCTGTGTAGCAAAAGTGAGTTCTGAAGTACTGTCCAGATTGTGAAAAATCACTTTAAAGCAGCCTATACTTTTTGCTTAAAGAGACATCGTGCCCAGCTGGTATGCGTGGGAAAGTACCTTCAGAGAAGCTAATTAGGGGGTTATCTGTGCACAGACTACATGGCACTCTGGAGCACCCTCCCAGACAAATCTGCAGGGTGGATGGTTAAATTCAAATGTCCTCCAAAGTGCCAAAAACCAATTATCACTGGAGGTCAATACAAACAACTGCGGACACTTGTCAGAACAAAATGGAATTTTTACTACAGAACTCAGCAGCGCTAAGACTGCTCTAATGTTAATCATATAAAGTTAAAAGTAAGTTGGCCTGCTCTGACTCCCTCTGTTAGCCCCAGCGTATGTTACATTTAGACAACTTCACATTAAAAGAGCCTGGCAGAGCAGAAAGGGTAGTTTTAACCTACTGCCATATGAAGAAATTACCTCACCATACCATTTGGAGAAACAAAAAGTGTCAGGATCTTAAGCACTGTTTTCCTAAATAGCCACTCACTATTTTAGTTACATTACTTCTTTCCAATGTTTGTAGGGATACTAAAAGTGAAAAAAGAAGCAAAACAAATGTACCAACTACAGTCCTTTTATCATCAGAAAAGAGACAACATATCTGTTGCTGGCTTCCCCGATATACTTGAAGTAATAATTTGGAGGAGAATGGTGTGATCTTGGAAAGGGGGGAGTCTTCTCCATTTAAGTCAGTGTTGAAGTACATTTTAAACTTAAGACCTGGCTTCTGTTTTAAGGTGTAACCGTATAGTTTGTATTCTGTCCAGAGAAATTAATTTAGTGTCAGGCAGTTCCTCTCAACTCTTATGCATAACACTCAAATGAAAGACTTGTATATAAGACAGATAAAGTCAGAAGTAGTAAAATTTCATAAATCAGTTGTCTGAGCAGCTGCCTTGAGCCAGCAAACGGAATCTTCTGTAACCCTCTATCAAAGGCTACAGTCTGGGTTATTTTGTTGTTCAGCAGGGAAGTCTGCTGCCATTTAAGACAAAATTGTATTTTAGTTTTTCCTTAAATTATTAGAAGAAACAGAGAAATGTAAACGGTGGGTTGACATAATTTTTCTCTGGCTTTTTATAATTTGGTAATGGTATCGGGGTGATACATTTCTATTGCAGCAGTAACAATGAAACAGCAGGTAACCTACGATGATGCTGCCAGGCAGCTTCCTTCTTTGTCTTTTTGTTTACGTGAAAAAGGCAGGAGAGTGTGCTGAGATAGCAAAAGCACAGGAGGTGAAATATAAGAGCTCTTTGCTTTGCTTGCTTCATCCAAAGAGAATTTACCTTCCTTTTTCCACGGTTTTGTGAGAGAGAACATCTCCCCGGGGCTCCCCTACCTGTGCATTAGCTGCTGCTGTCTTTCGTTGGTGCAGCAGCTGCACCTGCAGCGCCGGCAGCTTCTGAGTTCGTGTGCACGCAGCGGGAAACACCCTGAGGCAGGAACTCTGGAAATATCCTTCCAATTTCAGGCTTTTCCTATAGTCACAACTTTTTCTCAGATATTTATGCAGTTGAATTAGGCTCTAAAAGAAGTTCAGTTTCTGTTTCAAGTTAGTCCAAACCAACCGCAGTGTTTAAATTTTCACAATTTTTAAAGTCATTCTTTAGCATAAACAGTCCCCACAGACATACAAACAGTTCTTCAGAATTCAAAAGAGGAGAGTGTCATCTGTCTTATTTTTGAAGATCTGTTGCATAAGTAATGCCTTATTGCCAGCAAATCCTCAGGTGAACATAAATACTCCGTACTGAAGCAGGTTTTCATTTAACAGCTATTGAGAGTGTTTACTTTGTATTAATATTAATAATAACAATGGCAAAAACAATATTAATCTAGCTTTTGTAGTTCTAAAACTTAAAAGATGGCTCTATCTTCCTCTAAAAGTTTCCTAAAATATTCACTGTAAAAACAACCATTTTCCAATGAAAGTATTCTTAAATGCTCAAAAATCTCAAGCTGAATTTTTTTTGACAGATGGGAAAGTAGAAAAGAAAGACCTCACGTGCTTACTCTCTCCCCCTCTGTCAGGTTTGGATGGCATTGAAAATCTGAGAGTTGGCCCCTTTAAGATTCCCTAAAAATTATTTCTATGTGTTCAGTGAGAAGGGACACAAGCTTTGAACAACAGTATCTTTATCTTCATTTAACAATTCTTGCATGTTTTCAACAGTTTTGTAGTAGCCACTCATAGTGTACAACTGGGGAAACAACTCTTCAGAGGAATTTGCAACAGCAATGGCATTCATGTTTTCTTTCCAACACGGTATAAATCTATTTGGACCACTACACCATATCAGAAATTCTGAAGCTGCGTTCCAGATCCTACAGTTGGATCTAGAACTAATAAGAATTTCAGGTAAGAAAGCCTTCTGAAATCTGATGGCACTGGAAACATTAGGGCAGCACATACCTTGTACAGATTTCATTAATTAGTCTGAACAATTTCTTAGAAAAGCAAGCAAACTATACATGAATATAGGCTGTTTTCTTCCAATGTAGTTTACACATAGTTTTTCCTGCAAATTTCCTAGAAGCATAGGAGACTCTGTAGCAGCCTGAACTCAACTGAAATAATTGTTGTAATAACTTTTCTGGCAGCAATATTAAACTTTTTAATTTGTGATCCCTCCAAATTTGCAAACTCTCACACAGCAGAAACCAGAATTTGGTTCCTTGTAAAATCTCTATTCCTAGGTGTTAATATTTACAATAATCTATTAGTGCATAAGTTTATACTAGTTTGCCCATGACCCTGCAGCTGCACTGGGGCACAGAAGGAACAATGTGTAATTATTGATGAGCTGCTTGACTCTTTTCATTTTGCAGAGTATAGGCCCAGGTCTTACTTCCTGCACAACATCAAAATCCCACTAAATGCTAGATTTGTTAACTTCTTCATAACACATTCCGTTACTGTTATCTCTGAATATTCTCACAAAACTCCAGAGTTTGTTACCCTCACTTGTTGGCTGGACAATCAAGGCATGGATACATCAAGGTGAAAAATAAATATTAATTCAAGATGGCCAATTTGTGACTCCAGGAGCATAAATTTACAGAGCATCAACATTATAAAGCAACTTGTGTTCAGGATCCCATACCACTGATTTATCACTGTGAATACTGGTGATGGAAATACAAAGGAAATTTTATCTCTTTAAACAGGAGCTTCTCTTAAAACCATGCTCTTTGCTATTTCAGTACTCACTGAAATATCATCTTGAGAGAAGGATTGTGTTTGAGAATGTCAAATGCTAATTTGAAGTTAGTTATTTTCTTTGTGGTTACTCAAATTTGTAAAAAGATAGACTTCTTGTATGACAATATAACCTAAAATTTAAGTACTCCATTTAAACAATCTGAAATTGCTTGTTTAATAAAAATTGTCCCCCTAGAAATTATCTAATCTGAGGAATATACACTGATTTTTAACAAATCTGCATTTCAAAATCTTCAAATGCTTTAAATAACAGAACTTCTTGCAGTCTGAATTGAGAGTACTTGGCACTTTTGCAAATCAAACAGCATGAGCCCAGCTGCACCGACCTACCAGGAGATAATAAACACAACCAGAGAACACCTGTGAGAAATTTGGGTGAACGACCTGCCCAGGATCACACTGAGAACTTTTTGGCAGATGTACATTTATAATCCAGTCTCTTGGGTAGATTTCAGCATCCCCAGCCAGAAAACATTCATTCTTTTGCCTCCATTTCTTTTACATTCTTTACACAACTTTCAGCTTTTGCTACAAAAGAAGCAACAGTCCTTCAGAAAATATGCCTATTTCATCACATACCCCTCATTCATCCCAAACATAGAATTTGTTGTGCAAAGGGAGACTGGAATCCATGGGAAAAGATAAAGTGTAATCACACAGCTCAAATTCTTTTCATGATGCTCCACATATAAGGATGATATCCTCAACAAGGCAGGGAAACATGATTTAGATAAAACTACTGAAAAGCAGGTGGAAAATGTATTAGAAAACTGGGAACATCGTCTGGAATGCAGCTCTCTGCAGATGAGTACTAACTGAAGTAGGATCAATCATCTGTAAAAATATAGGGTGAGGAGTGGTCCAGAGCCACAAAGGTGCAAGTCCTTTGTGCAGGTCCTTGCACCTTCGTTCCAGTTCAGTGCCAACCTGCACTTCTGTCTTCCCATCCTGACTCCATTTGGCTGACCTAATCACTTGCATTTCACCCATACCCGGGGTCCCCACTGCAGTCTTGTCCCATGTTGCAAGCAGCAGGGCCATTGATGAAGCAATGCCTCTTGACAATACTGGCCCAGTATTTTGTCTCTGTTGTCACACGCAGACAGATTTGTAGATCAAGCAAATATTACTCCCCAGATTTGTAGATCAAGCAAATATTACTCCTCTCATGAAAAAACTTTCTCCTCCAAATAATATTTCAAGTCCTTACTCCAAAACATGACGCGAATGAAATCTGGCCTCTGTTCCAAATGGCCCAAGATATATATTTTTTTAATTTGAGTCAGATCCTGGATGAACATTTCAGCTTATCTATAATCAACAGCTGAATTGGAAGATAATGTAAGAACTGTCTGATACTTCTAGCAAAACTTAAAACACCATTTTAATGTGTGCTGTGTTCCCACTTCTCACAACTTCTTAAAGAGATATATAGTATATTACAAGTAATTCAACATATATTCATGAGCAATTAGCAAATGTGGGTTGTAAACTGTGACACTGCTGGACGTGTTTGGGATAGGAACTGGGAATTCATCAGATTACTGAACTATGATTCCTCTTATCTTCCTCTCTCTTCCCTTATGGTAGAATGCAAAGTGGCATCCATCTATCTCCCCCTCCATTCACCTCTGCAAGTCTTTCCTGAGCTGCTATCCCTCTATATGTACACAGCAGGAATGAAAAGAGGTAATATTCACATCACAATCAGTAGGACCCAACTGAATGCTACAGCCCCTTTAACTGACTTACTTTGTAAGTTAACTAATTCTTGGTAAGTGTCTTGCTGAATACATGAGTCTGTTCAGTGGATTTTCTTTACCATGACACAGAGAACATACTTTGGTTTCCACTTAATTTATAGACTAGACACCAAGTGAGTGTTAATATATCGTTGCAGTTCACTACCTGTAGTTCATCTGCTTCGAAGGCAGGCCTTTCCAAAACTAGGCGTAGCTTCTCATATATCTTATTTGCAGTTTTATGGTACATCCCAAGGCTTTCTGAAATAATGGTAGTATGTTATTCTTCATCCATCTTCTTAGCCTTCATCATTTCCCGTGAATCAAGTAAATGTTTGCATAAGCAATAAATTTGCTTATTTTCCCCATGCGTTTCTGAGTACCTCTAGCTGCTCTTTTTACTTGCTGGATAAAGTGGCCCATCAATTTAAATGGCTTCTAATCACTATCATTCACTCACTTTACTGTTAACTTGTGATCATACTCTTCATATACTGTCCTTGGAAGCCTAGTTATTGATTTATGAATCTTTAGCCTTTATTTTTTTTTTGCTGGAAAAAAAATAATAAAATAATGGTTTACTATTTCTATGTCTTTGGCAACATCATAACAATGATAAAGACAATGTTGCCAGCCTTTGTATGCCATATACAGACTTCATCAAACTGTGAGCTTTCCATTCCCTTAGTTCAATACAATTTAGTCTTTGGGAAAATATAGGTTTTTATTTTTCAGGTTCAGTTCCATTTTTTAGTTAAACTTTTACTCTTACAAACTGTATGGCTGGATAGCATATCAAATACATGTATCTATTAAAAATTTTGTTTTCTTATGCAAGCAAAAGATACTTGTGTAGGTTTTATTTCTGTGTTGCATAACGACTTAAAACAACATATAAAGGACGCACTTATGACACTGACTTCAATGCATCATTCATTACCAGAAAAGGTTTTTGTACTCACTCAAAAAGAAACTGATTCTCTCATTCAGAAAGTCTGGTCCAGTGGATACTTAAATCTGGAAAAGATGCAACATTGGACAGTTATTTTTTAGCTAATCTGATAGGACCATGTATACTTAATATTTGAAAGGAAGCTCCTGTAGTGTCTCTTTCACCACTGTCAAAGTACCCCAAGGTTGCTGTAATACACTTCTAAAATATAGTAACAGGAGTAGATCGAAGTCCCTGTAATGAATGAAACTAGAAATTGCATCATGACATAATATTTTTAGAAGAAACTCAGGCAATATAGACAAAGTTTGTTTTTACTTCTTTGCCTATTGAAAGAGTTTCTAAAATCATTCTTCCCTTCTTCTTTCCTTGACCTACCCACAATACATCAGAACAGGTATAGTTTTATGTGAACTGATTAATCATTCTTTGCAGACAAGATGAAAACTCAATATAAATTAACAAGTTCTAGTTAATGTTATGTCAGGAGAGATTGTTTAGTACGCTGAGTTTTAAACTTTAATGAGAGTATAGACTCTGATGCCAAACCCTGGTGAACACAGTAACAGTTCAAACACACAGGGATTAGGGAGTGAAATGGAGAACTCCTTTCTGAGTATGCCAGGCCTGAAGTTTGAGCAGGATGTGCATGCATCATACCACAGCAGGTGGGAAGCAGTAGCTGGTCTCTGTGACTTACTGAGAGTCGCTGAGAAACACAACAATGTATTTTTAACTTTCTAACTGTTACTTCCACCAGACTCGGAGCCAGCAGGTAGCCCTGTGGCTGGCAAGCTGTCTCTGAACCTGGCCCAGTGTGGTGTGCCTCCTGGAGCGCTAATATATGACATGTCTTTGGCTCAGTGCTGTATCTATTACATTTCCATTGAAGAGAATCAAATGAAACATATTCTAATGAAATATAATGTAAATATTTCATTGCAGCTTAATCATATTTCATATCTTAATCTACTCTTCCTTCGTATATTGGTATGAATACATTACATAGTAAGAGCATTGACTTTCTTAGGGTAATTGTCTGGATTACTTTTTTTTAAGTCCTATTCAATTCAGGACAATCTCAACCTCATAATCTGGATGAATTGCTTTCCTTAACTTGAATCTCCTCAGGGCTTTTAATTTGTTTTACTTTGAGTACCTGGGTATACTTCTATCCAAGATAATTGGGCGGAAGTATCACCTATATAATGCGTACTTAATGTTTTGAAATTCCTTGCTCCTTGAGTTTGTGAATACATGAGTTGAAAAGGAACTGGTCAAAGCTGTGAGAAAATAGTCCTGTTGAGAGTTTTCAATTCAAAGACAGCTCTGTCCCAGGAAGTCCATGACAAGTCACTTGCTGGAGGCTGAGAGGGTTTGATGGGGAAGTAATGTCACATGGTGGCCTTGCTCTCATGCTCTAACCAAGACATCTGCTATTGCCATTATCAGCTGCAGGAGCACCAGGGTAGCTAGCCCTCTGAGCAGAGTCAGTACAGGTGGTATAATGGATTCAAGTCAAACAAACATACATATGGGGAGAACATTGGTTTGATTCAAAATAAAACCAAGAATTAAAAAATAGTGAAGACAGAAATCTTCACTTTCAAGATCTCTGGTGGCTGGCCAAAAGATAAGAATAGGAATGAACTGTTTGTGGAAGCAGGAAGACTTGAATAAATGTCTCCAGGCAAAATTGAAACTTTTCTTCTAAGAAAATCAGTAGCACAGCTGGAAGGGTCTGTGAAAAGTGTTTGGGTTTGTTATCATTTAAATCATGTCTGAAAAATTAATTCACATCCATTCTGTGAAAGATACAGGCATATAACTGGAATCTTTTTATGAAAAAGGACTTGCCAGGAGTGTAATGCAGGGGAAACATGCTTTGGGAATATAGTGAGTTAGCTGTAGCAATTTAGAGAATAGAACAAATTAAAACCTTAATGAAATTCACTCAAAACAAATGTACAGACTCTACAAATACCTCTGAGAGAAGACAAGTAATACAGAGGGAGCTAGAGATATCCAAAATTTGAGAAGATAAAAAGTGATCCAAATAGGGAAACTGTGAGGTAATACAATGAGGAATTAGCTGAAATTTAACTATTTGGTCAAAGAACAGAGAGATCTGGGGAGAAGCATAGTATGTTGTAGAGGAAAACTAACTAAAAAAAATAGTCTGTTATTTTTTCCTCAGTTTGACTATACATTTTCATTTTGAAGTTTAGTTGGATGTTTTCTTGAACTAAAACTGAACAAAATGAAATATTTCTTTCCACCATTCAAAATGCTTCAACTAAAATCTGACATGAAACAGTGAACATTTTAACCTTTGAAACAGGTATACAGTAAGCTGAACATGAGTTATATCCCTCAAGTACAATATTTCTTTTTTGTAGTAGTGGTCAAGTTGTGTTTTTGGAACCATATCTGTTGAGATCAACACGATGCTTTATTGCAGAATCAGCACACGATTAGCAGAAGAAACACAGGAATCAAATAATAATAATAATAATAAATCCTACAAAAACTTGCAGCTTCAGAAAACACCGAGTTTAGTTGCCTAGCTTATATGTAAGTGTTCCTGATAGGACTCACTGAATCTGACTGAAGAGCACTATGTCCAGAGGACAACTGGTGTGTCTTTACATTCTCAGAGTCTTTAATCAGCTACATTTACTATTTTGAAACTTTCAATTTTCTTAGTTCACTGTGAAGTTTAGTTGTGTTCGTTACAAGTAGGTTTTCCCACACTCCAGGCCTGATTATTGCCAAGGAAGTAATGGCAGCTGAGCCAACATGGGAATGTGCAGTGTATTAAAATTTCCTTTGCACTCGAGGAATGAGGAGGTGTCTGTTTTCCACATCCCATGTAGTGTGCTCCTCTGTCACCCCATCAAAGTGCCATAGGAGATCCTCTGACATGAGCTCAGCGTGACTGTGGAGAGGAGGAGAGGGAAAGCTTTGTCTTAAAAGGACACTGTGGCCCAAGTCTCCATCCATCCACCTTTCAAGATATTCTCCATTATGTCCTGATGATGCTTGAGGTTGGATTCCAAATTCCATCAAGATTAGAGTGGCATGAGAACAGAGGGTTTGTCAGTAAACATGCAGACCAACATCACAACCTCCAGTCCCCTGGACCTGCTTCATCCTAATGTTGTTCAGCACTTGGATGATCAGTGAGTGAGTGAGTGCTGTTAATTCAACCAAGGCCATGCTCCAACCGAGCTGACAGCTGAAATAAAAATTTACATTTCTTAATCTCCTCCCCACACTTTCATCATTCAACAGGATTTCCATCATCTAGAAAACTCAAATCATTTGCTACATAATTCGAAGTAAAAGGAGTTGAATACTCACACATTATTTTCTCCAAGGTCTCAGGTGGGGAAGTATGAATTGGAGAAACTACACCTTTCACAAATGTCAATTACAGCTTTGTCCTTTAAGCACCCTCACAAATCTTTTCATTTTCCTACAAATTTGAAGTACCTGTGGGAAGTTAGGTAACTGATTTCCAGTGTGAATTACTTCACATTCATTGTAAAGGACTGAGTCAGTTATCAGCCTATAATTGGCTTTTATATGAAATAAATGAATCACAGCTCAACTCAAACTGCTTTTAAACCAAAAAGTTTATCAATTCCATGATTTAGGAATTCACTTAATCAAAGTAATAGGTGTGCATATAATTCAGTAAAGATCTAGCAAATAGTGAATGTTTCCAGTCTGATCTAAACTCCCTTTCAGACACTTTACTTGAGCAGAGCCAGAATGCCCTTACATGACTGAGGATTCATATGAAGGNGACTTGAATAAATGTCTCCAGGCAAAATTGAAACTTTTCTTCTAAGAAAATCAGTAGCACAGCTGGAAGGGTCTGTGAAAAGTGTTTGGGTTTGTTATCATTTAAATCATGTCTGAAAAATTAATTCACATCCATTCTGTGAAAGATACAGGCATATAACTGGAATCTTTTTATGAAAAAGGACTTGCCAGGAGTGTAATGCAGGGGAAACATGCTTTGGGAATATAGTGAGTTAGCTGTAGCAATTTAGAGAATAGAACAAATTAAAACCTTAATGAAATTCACTCAAAACAAATGTACAGACTCTACAAATACCTCTGAGAGAAGACAAGTAATACAGAGGGAGCTAGAGATATCCAAAATTTGAGAAGATAAAAAGTGATCCAAATAGGGAAACTGTGAGGTAATACAATGAGGAATTAGCTGAAATTTAACTATTTGGTCAAAGAACAGAGAGATCTGGGGAGAAGCATAGTATGTTGTAGAGGAAAACTAACTAAAAAAAATAGTCTGTTATTTTTTCCTCAGTTTGACTATACATTTTCATTTTGAAGTTTAGTTGGATGTTTTCTTGAACTAAAACTGAACAAAATGAAATATTTCTTTCCACCATTCAAAATGCTTCAACTAAAATCTGACATGAAACAGTGAACATTTTAACCTTTGAAACAGGTATACAGTAAGCTGAACATGAGTTATATCCCTCAAGTACAATATTTCTTTTTTGTAGTAGTGGTCAAGTTGTGTTTTTGGAACCATATCTGTTGAGATCAACACGATGCTTTATTGCAGAATCAGCACACGATTAGCAGAAGAAACACAGGAATCAAATAATAATAATAATAATAAATCCTACAAAAACTTGCAGCTTCAGAAAACACCGAGTTTAGTTGCCTAGCTTATATGTAAGTGTTCCTGATAGGACTCACTGAATCTGACTGAAGAGCACTATGTCCAGAGGACAACTGGTGTGTCTTTACATTCTCAGAGTCTTTAATCAGCTACATTTACTATTTTGAAACTTTCAATTTTCTTAGTTCACTGTGAAGTTTAGTTGTGTTCGTTACAAGTAGGTTTTCCCACACTCCAGGCCTGATTATTGCCAAGGAAGTAATGGCAGCTGAGCCAACATGGGAATGTGCAGTGTATTAAAATTTCCTTTGCACTCGAGGAATGAGGAGGTGTCTGTTTTCCACATCCCATGTAGTGTGCTCCTCTGTCACCCCATCAAAGTGCCATAGGAGATCCTCTGACATGAGCTCAGCGTGACTGTGGAGAGGAGGAGAGGGAAAGCTTTGTCTTAAAAGGACACTGTGGCCCAAGTCTCCATCCATCCACCTTTCAAGATATTCTCCATTATGTCCTGATGATGCTTGAGGTTGGATTCCAAATTCCATCAAGATTAGAGTGGCATGAGAACAGAGGGTTTGTCAGTAAACATGCAGACCAACATCACAACCTCCAGTCCCCTGGACCTGCTTCATCCTAATGTTGTTCAGCACTTGGATGATCAGTGAGTGAGTGAGTGCTGTTAATTCAACCAAGGCCATGCTCCAACCGAGCTGACAGCTGAAATAAAAATTTACATTTCTTAATCTCCTCCCCACACTTTCATCATTCAACAGGATTTCCATCATCTAGAAAACTCAAATCATTTGCTACATAATTCGAAGTAAAAGGAGTTGAATACTCACACATTATTTTCTCCAAGGTCTCAGGTGGGGAAGTATGAATTGGAGAAACTACACCTTTCACAAATGTCAATTACAGCTTTGTCCTTTAAGCACCCTCACAAATCTTTTCATTTTCCTACAAATTTGAAGTACCTGTGGGAAGTTAGGTAACTGATTTCCAGTGTGAATTACTTCACATTCATTGTAAAGGACTGAGTCAGTTATCAGCCTATAATTGGCTTTTATATGAAATAAATGAATCACAGCTCAACTCAAACTGCTTTTAAACCAAAAAGTTTATCAATTCCATGATTTAGGAATTCACTTAATCAAAGTAATAGGTGTGCATATAATTCAGTAAAGATCTAGCAAATAGTGAATGTTTCCAGTCTGATCTAAACTCCCTTTCAGACACTTTACTTGAGCAGAGCCAGAATGCCCTTACATGACTGAGGATTCATATGAAGGTAGATAGAATAAAAGCAAGACTACACACTTGGCTTCCAGTAGCTGAGAACATTATTGGCTTCAAGAACACCTTATAGTCCTCTGTTCTTCATCACACAAGCTCTTCCCAAACTTACTTTCCTCTTTGAGTGCTGTGTGTTGTCTTCAGCTCCCTGTGTCTCTGAGGCCATAGGTGGAATTCTGTGTTACAGCCTGCATCTCCTTTTGCTGCAGTGCCCTCTGCACTGCTGCACGCAGAGACTTTTTGCCCTATTTCCTCCTCTCTCCCACTGCTCAGTTGTTCCTTGATTTTTGCAGCTGCCTATATCACACTATCGCTTTTTCCTTTGCCCTTTCCTAACCATGCTGTAAACTCTGGTCATCTTTTCTGCCGTGTCCTATTTACCCCATTTAAGAATTCTGATCATGTATGTTCCATTCCCACTCCCCATCACCACCAAAGATCCTGTATCTCTCCTGCTTCAATACAAGTGGCATTTAGGTTGCTGAATACTCCATCTACCCTATGGCCTCTCCTCTTTTTCCATATACTTTTCCCTGTTACTGCAGCCTAGGAGACAGTTCTTCTCAGTACAGCATATTGATCATTTTGGAGAGATGAGCAGACTTGAAAGCTGAACACATTTATTTCAAAAAGTGCCAGGTGCTGCAAGAAACAGTTCTGATCTTGCTGACAGTCAGAGGGATTAAAGCCATGGCTACTAAATACTTACAGAGTCAGACTTCTTTCCTACCCATCTGCTGTCTTCAGTATTCCAATTGACAATACACTGTAGGTTGCCTCTGAAAAAGCAATATTGTCTGAAGTGTGGAAACTAATACAATGCAGTGATAAAAACTTGCCTTGTCACATGTATTCGAACAAAGAAATGCCACCAAGGTTCACAGGAGGCCTCACAAATTTGAACAAATATGTACAGTGTGATTTGAGCTGGTGTAAGCAGAGTTGCAGGACTGAGACATGACACACCTCTGCACAGGGGTGAATTGCACGGCTCAGCATATCATTCTAGAAATGAGCATTGGGAGCAAGGAAAAGAATAACGGAAGGGGTTAGAAAGTTTTGAGGGGTTTGTATATGGGCAGGAAAGTCTGTCTAGCAATTAGAAAGATCTTATCTAATTATATAAAATAACACCATAAAGAGCAATCATTTAATACAACTAATGACAAGTATAACATGCTAAATAAAGTAACCCTTTAGACTGCCTATGCAAGGTGAGACCTACTTACATGCAGAATAAACTCATGTCTGTGTCACTGTCTAGCATACCTGACCTTAAACTTATCTGTGGATGGCAAAATGATGGCTCTGATGGATAAGGCAGAATAAAATATTGATATTTCCACTGTGGAAATAATGGAACAATTATCCTAGCAGGCACTCTTCTATCCTAAGGCCTCTGTAGCCATGTGAAGTACATGTCAGAAACTTATTCAAAGAAGATTTGTAAGATTAACATATGACCATTCTTATTCTGTAAAAACTTAAATTTCTATTGCATTTTTTTGGGCCAGATTTTTTTCATTTAAATCACTGATTTCTCTATATACAAATTACATTATTTAAAGAGGTGAGGATACATTCTTCTATCCAAACACGAAACACAGCACATTAGAGGGTGTCTTTTTTTTACACAGTGCTAAAATAGTTATTCCCAAGGGATTTACTAAAGTAATTTTGAAACTGTATCATAATATGCAGAAACCACTTATGTAAAAATTAGGCAGAAAGAAACACCTAGAGGTGCATTAGTTTGTCATGATGGCCCGTGTCTTAGAGAATTGGCTGACATTAGATGGGATAAATTCAAGTTGTCCTGGTTTGAGTTAGTTAGAATAGAACTAATTCTGTTCAGTGATTTTACTTTTCAGCTCAGTCTCTTCTAGCTGCTCTTTCTGAAGGTAACAGGAGATTTTGTCAGGCAGTGTCTGCTTCTGGCAGTGATAATGCTCCATGTTTAGAGTTATTACCAAGAACTGGTTTGCAGACCAAGGTCACTGCTGGATGTGCACCACATTGAGGGGTGCAGAAAGTAAGAGGTCACACCTGTGGGGAGGAGAGGACAGGTGACCCCAACTGACCAGTGAGTTATTCCATCCTATATACATTATATTCAATATAAAGTTGAGGGATCATGAAGGCCAAGCTCTCTTCTCCCGTGGCTGGCATCCAAGGAGGACTCTGTTCTGCCTTCAGAACAGAATCCCCATGTTCCTGAATTCAGTTGCAGAATTCAGCTCCTGAATCCAGTTTCTGTCTGCTTATGAGTCCAGTCTGGGACTTTCCCAGTGCCTGCTCCACAGCATCAGTGGTGATGGTGATGTAACTACCATCAGGGAAGTTGGATTCAATACTGATTTTTCATATATTTCTGTATATTTCATTGTATAATTATTTTTTCGTTGAAGATGGTTTAGTTTTCTAATCACTAAGTCTCTNAACAGAATCCCCATGTTCCTGAATTCAGTTGCAGAATTCAGCTCCTGAATCCAGTTTCTGTCTGCTTATGAGTCCAGTCTGGGACTTTCCCAGTGCCTGCTCCACAGCATCAGTGGTGATGGTGATGTAACTACCATCAGGGAAGTTGGATTCAATACTGATTTTTCATATATTTCTGTATATTTCATTGTATAATTATTTTTTCGTTGAAGATGGTTTAGTTTTCTAATCACTAAGTCTCTCTCCCTTATTCTCTTTCTCTTCCCCTCTGGGGAAGGAGAGGAGTTAATGGAGAGCACCTGTGGTTGGTGTAGTGGTAGACCTCTAAACATTGACATGTGAAGCTGCTTAGTCACATATTCCAAGAAGCATACTCCAAAATTTAATCAAAACCTTCCATTTCCTAAACAAATACTTCTGTTACTGAGAGCATGCAAACATAGCTCAAATATGCATGTAAAAGCTGCCTAAAAAACTATTTGAAAAGATATATAGATGAATAAAACAGACTATTTAGGAAAACTCACAAGGCATGGTAACATATTTGTCATCTTTCTAGACAGATTATAAAGGGCAAACATGGTTGTTCTCTTAGATCAAGTTTTAGTATCCTTCAGGTGCCCAGTAGCTACTGTATCTTCATATCTGAAGTCCTCTGTGTAACTGCTCCTTCCTAAAGCTATGCTCTTTGTAGTGATGCGGTAAGAATCTGTCCCTTTGGTGAGTTTTATCAGCTTATTTCAGCCAAATTGATGTTGCCTCTACCACACACACCAAGAACCTTCCTTTTCTTGGTTGTAAGAGCTTGATTCTACTGTGCTGGCAATATCTAAACTCAGAGTGAGAAACTAATAGATTTCTTATTCTTGTCTCTAGTCAAGATCCTGAGTGTATTTGCAACTGATTTAAAAAAAAAAAAAAAAAAGAATATTTTTTTTGAAAATTTTTT
>VYZU01003557.1:35347-56600 GCA_013401355.1 Ceyx cyanopectus
TTTTGTCTCCCACCTCTCCTGCAGATGTGCCATCATTAAAATTCCCAATGGTAAAACAGAACCATCCCAGAGGACAAAAGGCAGGGAATACTTCAAAGGCATTTACTAATAACTTTGAGATGCATTTCTAAATCTTGTCATTAAAGCCTCTGGCCAGGTTTTTGTCAATCAGTTTCAAAAGAACCCATGTTTCTTGCATGCTTCAAAGGAATCACATGCTTCCTGGAGAATTAAGAGTTAAAAATTAATCTTCATTATCTCAAGAGTGGGCACCTCATTGATAGTTCTCACCTGAATTCCTTCTGATGTGTTTTTGTGCTTTTGGCATGAACAGTGTTTATTAAATATATTGTCGTAAATGGGAAATACCCAGCATGAACCTGCTCTGCTATAATGGTTCGTTCATGAATTCATTAAAAGTTTTTAATAATTTTTTTGTCATTTCAGTAGTTTTTTATCATACAGGTATGTCCTTGAAATGGCAGAGCTGAAGATAGTAATTAAATTTCAGTCTTTTTCTGGTAGCATCAGCTACCATCTTAGGTGGTTTTCCAGTATAGGCTACTTTATTTTGAAGCCAAAAATAAATTCTGAGATACTCCTTTGAAGTAAAGGGAGCAAAAACTAAAACTAGTTCTTTTCATTAACTGTTTAATTTCTTTGGGCCACTATAAATTCCTCCTCTTTATTCTGGGGCAATATTATAAAAATTCCCAAGCAGTGCTTCAAAAGAGGTGACAACCATCAGGAACTAGTTTTTCTGAAGATTACTTCTATGTTCCAGTCATATCAGTGTGGGAAAATATGGAGTAAAACACAAAAAAGCCATGGGACAAAAAAGCATGGTGGCCTTCTGACAGGAGGATGAAAATCAACCTTGAGAAGGGGAAATATAAAGTACTTTTGGCTCTTGTTTTGGCATTATTTTCAATAGTTCTTTATCTTTGTTTTTCCATAGTAACTCCCAGTAGAAATCTACATGCTGAAATGGAGCCTACTGAAACTATGCCAAAATGAAGAAGACAGATGTATTGATATCACTACTTAATTCAGCCAAACGATTTTGGTTGACTGCAGGGTGCAGGTGTGAGATGAAGACACTGCATATCTGCCAGACTGCCTCTTCCCTGTGATTAATGACCTTGCACTTTCTGCTACTTCTTGCAACTCCATGTGTAACTCCTGAGGGGAGTCAAGCAGAGGCTTGATCTGGGACTCTGATCAGACTGTACGAACTCAGTGACCTGCTGTTCTGCTATTAATAAGAAGTTAAAATATGCACTTGCATCCATGTGTACAGCTCAGCAGAGATTTTTACTTGGCAATAAAGCAATAAGTATGTGGAAAAAAAATGCAGCAATTTCTAGAAAGAAAGGCAAAATTAGATCTTTGTACTCCTTTGTGATGGTGATAATTAAATATCATCTTAATACGATTTGGTCACTAAAAGCCAGTAGTTGGAAAGTAGAATGTAGTAACTACACTTTTCTCTCTCTTAAAGGTTTCAAACAAAGTAGACCCTACAGATCGAACACTGAAAAAGTACCTCAAATCCTACAAGAATTCATTGGAGACAGGAGTGAGGAAAAAAGGAGGAAGTCTCTGCACTGTGCATTGTGTTCTCGTGGCTCTCAAGATGTGTCTCACAGGTCATAGATCCTCTGCAATGTGAGTTCATGATACTGGTTATCTTCACATTACATCTTAAGAGCTTCTCACCACGTGCCATCCAATGCATTAATCTTCATTTGCTGATGAGCAGTTACATACTTAAAAGTAATAATTTATTTTGAGGCAATACTACTTTACGCTTAGAGTACACATGAAAGCAAGACTGCATAGTGCTCATCAGCAAAAAGATAAATGCACTATCCCTATTTACTGATATTTTGAGCCCTTAGACCTGGAATATGCAGCTTTGCAACTGCCTTATTTTCTTTTTGAAAGCAAAAGATTGAGGACTATTTCTGTTACTCAAGTATCAATAATTCCTTCAAACTCCTGCATATTTTATGACCTAGAGGAGAATTCAAGTGTGTTGCTAAATATTTATACTGATAAGAATGGACTGTTATGAGTCAGACACAATGATCAATTAAACTGCCCTGCAAAAGCCAGGAAACAAAAATGACTTGAGGAAAGAGGGACGCACACACACACACACTTCAGCTAGTTAGCTTAGAAAAAAACTGCTGTGATTAGTTTGTCTTGATTTTTGTATTAAAAGATTAAGCTGGTTTTGAGGAAGTCCATAGTAGTTTGCCTCCAGTTCAGGCTTCTAATGTGGCCATGGTAAGTGAAATTTGGGGTGAGTCTGGTTCAGCTGTTTTCTAAATGATAAAGCTTGCATTGACATTGTGTGCATTTAATAAGTGATAAATCATGCTGGGTTTCCTACGTCATGTATGAAACTTCAGAGTAGTCATTAGTTATAATTTGTTTTGCACATTCAAGCATAAATTTCAAAAGCAAGATTATCCCACACACTGAATTACCTCTGTTATTGATCACAGTCGTTGTGCAGTTATTTAGAAACATACTTGAAGAGTTGATGGTTCGTTCATGAATTCATTAAAAGTTTTTAATAATTTTTTTGTCATTTCAGTAGTTTTTTATCATACAGGTATGTCCTTGAAATGGCAGAGCTGAAGATAGTAATTAAATTTCAGTCTTTTTCTGGTAGCATCAGCTACCATCTTAGGTGGTTTTCCAGTATAGGCTACTTTATTTTGAAGCCAAAAATAAATTCTGAGATACTCCTTTGAAGTAAAGGGAGCAAAAACTAAAACTAGTTCTTTTCATTAACTGTTTAATTTCTTTGGGCCACTATAAATTCCTCCTCTTTATTCTGGGGCAATATTATAAAAATTCCCAAGCAGTGCTTCAAAAGAGGTGACAACCATCAGGAACTAGACCATATCTCCAGAACTCATCTGATGAAGGAATTGCATAAATCCCTGCACTTTTAAAGATGCGGCTAACTTCCATTCCTGGCATGATTTAAAGCTGTAAGTTAAACTAATTTGAAAACACTGGACAAAACTCCCATTTACTTCAAAGACTGGTGGAGTAGACCCCAGGTCTGACTATCTGTCAGTCCTGAGCCCTTAGGAAATCAGCCCTTACCTGTACATCTGCAACCGGTGAAACTTCTGGGAAACACACTGCTCATCCTGTGTTTCTTCTCTGCTCTCATTCCTGCTGTCACCAGCAGTTAGTGCCTGAGTGCCTCTTAGGATATGTAAGGATGTTCCCAAAAATGCCTAGAGGGGCAGACTATGATGCTCTGAGATGGACTTCTAACAAGTTACAAGCATGGGTCCTGGGATCTTGACTGGCCCAGGTGGCAAAATGTGATTTCAAGCTTTATTGCCCTTCATCTGATGAACATCGAGGCAGAGAAGGTGGGCTTAGACTCACCTGTAGCTCATTCCTTCTCCTTATTTCATTGTTCTTTCTGTAGATGTCATTAAGAGAATCAGTGGTACTATCCACAACTATAAGAGACTATCAGCTGTTCATTTCTTTCAGCTTATTCAAAGCAAACTGAAATTTTGACAGCTGTCTGTAATTATGTTGTCATATTTGTTTCCCACACTCAGAATTGTCTCTCTGGTTGCAAAAGTGAGAAACAGCCCTGTAGAAAAACATGTGTAACTGAATATAATAATAGAAAATAAAATTTAAAAGCCATATAGCCAAAGTAATAAAATTCCATTTCTATTAAGTGCATGAGGACTATGGCGTGTAATGGAGAATCAATTGGTTCATTAAGAGGAGGAACTTACCACTTGTCTTACAGAAAGGGAAACAGTCACTGCTTAGTGCCTAGGGTAACTGCTGAGGTGTCTCAAAAAGTCCACATGTTGCTATGGAGTACAATGTTTATAATAATGATTTCTTTTAATCTCTCTCTCTTTTTTTTTCTTTCTTTTTTTTTTTTTTTTTTTTAAGACATGGAACCCAAGGTGCAATTTTCTGACCCTTTCCAAATGCCACTGTTTCAATGATAATTACTAAAAGTGCAGGAGCAAGGCACTCTCTCTGCTTGGACCATCTGGCAGATTTCTGAGCTTTGCAGTTCATTGGTCTTCAGAGTTACTCTGCAAGTTATAGGAAAAAAAACCAAAATAATTAACTCCCCAGCACTGACATAATTAGTTAACATGTTAAAACAAAACAATAGAAATGTAGAGGTTCTAGTAACAAAGGCTGAGACTTCATATTAATGACAAAATAATTATGAACTCTAGGGATTGGAAGGATCTATTTTACATAAATAAACATTCCTTTTCTAATGAGCTGGACTGTTGTTTCCATCTTCTGATGTTTCTCTGAGATGAACCTCTATTAAACAGTTAAATGCAATTGTTCGGTACCCTTTGATGTCCGACGGAGGCATTGTAAGGTAACAAATTAGGCTAACATGTTCATGTAAACAATGAACTACAAACAAGAAAATGGACACTGTTGTTGAAATGGTATCAGATGTGATTCTTGAAAGTAAGACAAGATGTACTGAAACTTCATTGAGAAGAGATTTCTGCCAGGCCTCTTGGCAGAATTAGCTAGGCTAATTAGCCAGAATGGTTGTGCCTTGGGCATGACACTGTTAGATGGTCCCCCTGACAACTGTGTCTAAGGATACAAATAGCTGTGGATGTTGTCTTTAAATCCTTAGAGATGTTTGAGTCAATGTTCAGTTAAGCAAGGACCCATTGGCATTACATGGAAATTCATACATAGGGCATATTCCAGTCACTAATATGTTTATCTCTGGAATGACAGAAGTTTGAGATATATATATGTATAGTCATATTTATATACATCAGGTAGTTACTTGCAAGATTAAGATGCCACTGAATAGTTGTTTATTCACTTCCAAGAAACCATGATCACAGAATCACAGAATCACAGAAATTAGGGGCTGGAAGGGACCTAGAAGATCATCCAGTCCAACCCCCCTGCCCGAGCAGGATCACCTAGACCAAGTCTCTCAGGAACAGATCCAGGCGGGTCTTAAGTGTCTCCAGAGATGGAGACTCCACAACCCCCCTGGGCAGCCTGTTCCAGAGCTCTGGCACCCTCACTGAGAAAAAGTTCTTCCTTGTGTTAAGCCTAAACCTCTTGTGCTCCAACTTGCACCCATTGCCCCTCGTCCTGTCATTGGACGACATTGAGAAAAGTCTGGCTCCATCCTCTCTACACTCACCCTTAACATATTTATAAACATTAATGAGGTCTCCCCTCAGTCTCCTCTTCTCCAGGCTAAAGAGCCCCAACTCTCTCAGCCTCTCCTCATAAGGGAGATGCTCCACTCCCCTAATCATCTTGGTGGCCCTGCGTTGGACTCTCTCCAGCAAATCTCTATCTTTTTTGAACTGGGGTGTCCAAAACTGGACACAGTACTCAAGGTGGGGTCTCACCAGTGCAGAGTAGAGGGGGAGGAGAACCTCTCTTGACCTACTGGCCACACTTCTCTTAATGCATCCCAGGATGCCATTGGCCTTCTTGGCCACGAGGGCACATTGTTGGCTCATGGTCATCCCCCTGTCCACCAGGACCCCCAGGTCTCTTTCTCCAGAGCTGCTCTCTAGTACATCAGCCCCCAGCCTGTACTGATACATGGAGTTGTTGTGCCCCAGATGCAGCACCTTACACTTGCTCTTATTAAATTGCATTAAATTTCTCCCTGCCCAGCTCTCCAGCCTGTCCAGGTCTCTCTGGATGGCAGCACAGCCTGCTGCTGTGTCAGCCACTCCTCCCAGTTTGGTGTCATCAGCAAACTTGCTGAGGGTGCTCTCTACCCCCTCATCCAGGTCATTGATGAATATATTGAATAATACTGGACCCAGCACTGACCCTTGGGGGACTCCACTAGTCACAGGCCTCCAGCCAGACTCTGCTCCACTGACCACAATCTGGTTTCCTGTTGTTACAACCAATACTCAGCCCTTGAGAGACTTCTGGAGTCACCTAGAGTAGATCCTAAGTTGTGTTTAGTTCTTTAAATAAAATATTTAAATTGTCATGAACAAGAATACAGAAGCACGTTGCATGAGTTATGCTCTCAGCCTTACAAAGCCCTTTGCCAGCATGCTTGGAAGACTTCGGCTAGCAATGGAGGCAGGCAACGGTTCCACACCTAGGACTCCTCACACCTAATATCTAGAACTTCTTACATCTTTTTTTTTCCCCACTTCCAATCTCTAAATTAATGAAAGTGTATTAATTAAATATGTAATGCATATTTATTAAATAAATGTATTTGTTTGTGTTTGCATTTCCATTTTTTAAAAACTGCTCCCCAGTCTGAGATTGTTGCATTCAAATACACACTATGCAAAATCTAATAAGGTAAAAACTCATCAAAATAATTTCCATACAAAACAAATCAATATGCAAATAACATGTCCCACTCCATCCATTTAGCCAATGCCCTGAGTAATCTGAACAGCAGAGCTGCATGCTCTTGGAATACAAATAAAAGGAAACAGCTGGTGATACACACTAGTGCATGGGCAAACTTTTTTCATAATGGATTTTCTTTTATCATAAAATTGCTCAGAAAGTACTTTTTAATTTGGTTATGATCAAGTATTTGAACTTCCGTAGTAGAGAGAACTTATCTGTAGTATTGATTACCACACACAAGAACCACTAGTGCTCTCTGATCAGATGCATTGACACCAACCTCTGGAAGAAAAGTTGTTAGTTTTGACATGTGACATGCAAACACTTAGTGAACAGTCTCCTTGAGATATAGTTGGGCCACACAGTTTTGTAGAACTGTATTTAGGATTAATTTGTCCAGCAACATGCCATGTACAAGCACAAACTTCCCTGAAGACTACACTATCTCAGCCAAAGCATTGCTACAGGTGGAGTCGCCCTGCGTGGGGGGTCAGTGCTGGGTCCAGTCCTGTTCAACATCTTTATCAATGACCTTTATAACAGTACAGAGGGTCTTCTCAAAAAGTTTGCTGATGACATGAAACTGGGAGGATTGGCTGATTCACCTGAAGGCTGTGTGGCCATTCAGCATGACTTGGACAGACTGGAGAGCTGGGCAAAGAGGAATCTAATAAGGTTAGACAAACCAAGTGCAGAGTCCTGCACTTGGGAATGAACGATAAAATGCACCAGTACAGGTTAGGAGGTGACCTGTTAGAGACTAGCTCCATGGAAAAAGACCTTGGAGTCGTGATAGACAACAGGTTATCCATGGGACAACAATGTGCCCTTGTGGCCAGAAAGGCCAATGATATCCTGGGGTGTATTAAGAAGAGTGTGTCCAGCAGCTAGAGGGAGGTGCTCTTCCCCACTCTTCTTTGCCCTAGTGAGACCTCACCTGGAGTACTGTGTCCAGTTGTGGACTCCCCAGTTCAAGAGGAACAGAGATCTACTTGAGAGAGTCCAACAGAGGCTACAAGGATAATTATGGGACTGGAACATTAACTTTATGAGGAAAGGCTGAGAAACCTGGGGCTTTTTAGTCTGAAAAGAAGGAGAAGGGATCTAATTAATGCCTATAAATACCTAAGGGCTGTGTGTCAAGAAGGCAGGGACAACCTCTTTTCACTCATGCCTTGTGATAGGACAAGGGGCAGTGGATCCACACTGGAGTACAGGAAGTTCCACCTCAACATGAGGAAGAACTTCTTTACTGTAACAGTTGTAGAGCACTGGAATAGACTCCCCAGAGAGGTTGTGCAGTCTTCTTCCCTGGAGACTTTCCAGACCTGTCTGGATGCATTTCAGCTCTAGTTTTGCCCTGCTCTGGCAGGGGGGTTGGAGTTGATCTTTGGAAGTCCCTTCCAACCCCTAACATTCTGTGATTCTGTTACTTCTGTTTTTCTTCTTAACTGCAGTACATTGCACTCAGCTTCACTGAATATCATCCCAGTGTTTTGGGGCTATTTCTTCAAGTTCAGATCATCCTTTTTTAAAGTATTTTCAGTTCCTTTCTCCTTTAATGTCATCTGTGGATTCAGAAAGAAAATTATTGTCCATCATCCTAAATATTAGTGCTGGTATTGTGTATTACCAAGCCCAGAAAGGAGCCTCATGGGCCCCTTCTTGATATGCCCTCTAGTTTGACAGTATCCCGTAATCACTTTTTGACTGCAGTTTTGAGCAGTGATGCACTCATCCCATAATAATTTTATGGATTATGATCCATGTATAACTGTGATTAAGGCATTGCTCATGGTCTTAAATTAGACTTTTAAATTCTTGAGACGGGCATTTGCATCCTTCCTTCCTTCCTCCCATTTGTGATGGTAGAATAATCCAGAATAAAGGTTGTGTGTAGCTATTCTTCTTAATGTAAGCAGATTTGCTTTCAGTAAAAACTAAATTCAGATTTCCCTGGATTTACAATACTGATTTTAGGAAAATTCTAACCTCTATATACTTGCAGATGCCTGCATAATACCTGCTCCATTTTGTCTATATGCTTTTCTGTAATATTTCTTCATCAGAGAAAAAAATGAAAATGCCTTATTCCTTAGCACTAAAAATTAAATCGAAATGCTACTGCATGATATTTCTGAGGCTGACAATGGAGGAATGAAGATAAGGAAACCACATTTAGCTCAAATCTCTCTGGCAGTTCAAACACCCGAGGACAAATTTTTCCACAGCAGCAAAGCACTGCAGAGCCTTCAAGAATGTGATGATTTCGGCAGAACCGGGAGGGGAGCAGACGACCAAGTCCTGAGAATTGCCTTCTCACACCCTGAAACAGCTGCTTCCACTTCTCTTCTGCCACACATGTCTCCTCCACACAGAGTGGTACCAGTGTGCTGGCCTGGCTGTGCCAACACAGGGGCAGGCACAGAGTCATCTGTGAATTCACCTTAGAGGGGCAGCCTGTGCCAAGCTCAGCCCTGCACTTGCATTTAACTCCCTGGCTTGGAGAGCTGTGAAAGGAGAGGCAAATATTTAAATGCAGTCTTTAAATATTTGGGATTGCTGGAGCAAGTGATTTTGCAGAACTTGTGCATGTGGCCAATCATTATCATCTGGCTACAGCACTGTAGCTGAGAGAGCTTCATTACAAACCAGCCATAAGGTAACTGACTCACTGCCCTAATGAAGAGAGCACAAAAGTCTTATGTAAAATACACCTTGACTTTTACTCTTGCCTTGCCTATATTCTAGTATCTGTGGTTTGCAAATTGTGGTCTGCAGACCACTGGAGTTTGTGGCCTTTCTTACAAGGGCTCTGCAAATGATAACTAAACTTAATGAAGTTTAGTTAGCACAGCACAAGCTACCCCACTCCGTTGCTAGTATCCTCAAATACACCATGTCATAAATAAACCTAAATGTTTCAACAATATGTTGTGGAATATATTTAACAAGCCCACAAATGAAAAAATTTTAACACCCGTTTCCTGTTTGCCATTGTAGCACCTAGGGACCATTGCATAAATTTATCTTACTTACAATGTTTTAGGATATAATAATGAAACTGAATATTTTAAATAGCTTTGTTATTCTATTAAGGTCATTCAGGGAAAACAAAATACTGACACAGATAATAAATTTTTTAAGATGCTTTAAATTACTTGAAATTAAACAGTGAGGTTATTTGCTTTTTCACAGGAAATTACTTGCATGCTCAAAATAAATGCTGTTTTTTTTAAAGGATTAGATAGAATCTTAATAATAATAATCATAATAATCATAATAATAATAAAAATAATTTGTAAAGCATCAAAGTTTGCAGCGCCCTTTGTTCTGAGTAATATCTTTCTACTCATAAATTTCCCTGTTGAAACATTGTTAAAATATTGTCTATATCATTGTTTCACTTCAATTTTGAAAAAATGTTAAATGCTATCAACTGTATACCTAACATTTCTTAAGAAAAGAATGTCAAAAGGTCTTAAAACTAAACAAAGCTATATTAATCTAAACCAAAATTATTTTATTCATCATGAAGTCACAAAACAGCTGCATATGCTAAGCACAAAAGGAAATGGAAAATCAAGGAAAAAGAAACTGTAATGAAATACAAACAGAATCACAGAATCACAGAATGTTAGGGGTTGGAAGGGACCTAGAAGATCATCTAGTCCACCCCCCCTGCCTCAGCAGGATCACCTAGACCAAGGCACCCAGGAACAGATCCAGGCGGGTCTTGAGTGTCTCCAGAGATGGAGACTCCACAACCTCCCTGGGCAGCCCATTTCAGAGCTCTGTCACCCTCACTGAGAAAAAGTTCTTCCTTGTGTTGACCCTAAACCTCTTGTGCTCCAACTTGCACCCATTGCCTCTCATCCTGTCATTGGATGACATTGAGAAAACTCTGGCTCCATCCTCTCTACACTCACCCTTAACATATTGACAGACATTGATGAGGTCCCCCCTCAGTCTCCTCTTCTCCAGGCTAAAGAGCCCCAGCTCTCTCAGCCTCTCCTCATAAGGGAGATGCTCCATTCCCCTAATCATCTTGGTGGCCCTGCGTTGGACTCTCTCCAGCAAATCTCTATCTTTTCTGAACTGGGGTGTCCAAAACTGGACACAGTACTCGAGGTGGGGTCTCACCAGTGCAGAGTAGAGGGGGAGGAGAACCTCTCTTGACCTACTGGCCACACTTCTCTTAATGCATCCCAGGATGCCATTGGCCTTCTTGGCCACGAGGGCACATTGTTGGCTCATGGTCATCCCCCTGTCCACCAGGACCCCCAGGTCTCTTTCTCCAGAGCTGCTCTCTAGTACATCAGCCCCCAGCCTGTACTGATCCATGGAGTTGTTGTGCCCCAGATGCAGCACCTTACACTTGCTCTTATTAAATTGCATTAAATTTCTCCCTGCCCAGCTCTCCAGCCTGTCCAGGTCTCTCTGGATGGCAGCACAGCCTGCTGCTGTGTCAGCCACTCCTCCCAGTTTGGTGTCATCAGCAAACTTGCTGAGGGTGCTCTCTACCCCCTCATGAGGTCATTGATGAATATATTGAATAATATTGGACCCAGCACTGACCCTTGGGGGACTCCACTAGTCACAGGTCTCCAGCCAGACTCTGCTCCACTGACCACAACTCTCCGAGATCTGTCCTTTAGCCACTTCCCAATCCACATACTGTTATAGAAACTAAAAGAAGAGCCTTGGAATATGGAGATTAGCTAAGAAAGCATAGATTAAATATGACAAATTTATCAAGGCTACAGCCTGCAAAAAAAAAAAAAAAAAAGAAAAATCTTGCAGAAAATTTTAAGGACCTATTCCTGTACTGCAAGGCTACATGGTGCTAATGAGAGAGGGCATTATCCTGTGAGTAGCCTCTCTCATTTCAGTTTACTACTCACATACTGCTGGAATATGTTAGCAAACTGATGAACATCAAGAAATCAGAAGCGTTAATGGCATTTGTCCAGAATAGCTGAAATAATGGAAGAATTCTGTTAACTTTATTGCAAAGAAAAATACATGCTACTCAGTGTACCTCCTGTACTGGAAAAATAGTCGTTGTTACAGCATATGCAATTGTTTGGCCCTGACTCCAGAACACACAAATTAACTAAGTTCATTAAAAACTTTAGAGTCAGCATGATATGCAGCTACAATCATTTCTTTAAAGAAAAAAAAAGAATCACTTGCATATTGATTTAAATTCTTTCAGTGTGTGAAAAAAACCAAAACCAACAGAATGAAATTCAAATGCAACTTCTAAAAGAGAATTTCCAAATGAATAATTTTTTATTTATTATCATTTATGTATATATATGTATGTTTTTCTTTCAGCACAATGTAATTGTTCTACTAATAACTGGCTCACACTAAGTATCTAAGCAGGGGCAATAAGCCCCATTGGGGTAATGGAGTAATGGGGTAAGAGGTTTACAGTAATTCTGAAAATAACTCTGGGAATAAAATTGTCATGAACAAAGCAAAGAATTATGCAGTTCAATGACAGAGACCATGCTGCAGTTCAGTTAAAATGATCCACGGATCTCACTCACAGCTTTGTAGTGATGATAGTGTGCTGCTTTGACTAGTAAAATACCTTATGTTCTCTCACCACATGCATGGGTCTCAAATTTGGTGTATCACCAAATCAGAGTGTGATGACAAAATAATAATCTGCTTATACTATTTCTTACTGGTACCTGCCCATGTGTCTCATCCTCCCAGTACTGCCCGCTCACGTGTCCTGGCTTCAAGTAGCAAATCTTATGCTGCCCCAATAAATTTAAAGCATTCCAAATGAAAAAAATCAGTAATTTAACATGCAATAATGTTAATTAATATAATAACATGCAAAAGGCATTGAGATGTTTGGGGAGGAAGTAACAAGAAAGATTAAAGGGACAATTAAAGAGAGAATCCTGAGCAGCTAAACTGGTTCAAAGGTATATGCTACATGAACAAGTGCAATCAAACTCTTGCAAACTTTGCCTTAGTAGTTGACAGAATCTCCTAGGGCCCCTCATGTTGGGCTTATTAGTAGCAATCCAGCCTGGGAAGGAAATTAGTTGAAAAAAAAAAAATAGGCAATTTCTCACTATCTGAGGAGAAATTATGGGAATAGCCACAAATACAAACAAGAAATTTGGGATGAGAGCCAGGAAGCACTAAGGTATATACTGGAGGTGGCAGAAAGTGGGAAGAGAAAGAAAGGATAGAGAAAGTGGAAGTGAAAATAAATAGTAGCATATTCTTGATTACCTTCCTAGAACCTTTATATCATGAAGACAAGTGCCAACCTTAAACTTCCATTAGCTTATCATTGCTTTTATACTTCTCAACTTTATCTGGATGAGCCTGAAAAAATAGCATCCAAAAAATTAAAAAGCAACATGTCAGTTTACAAATTTTCTTTGCATATTTCTGGATGTATAGTATCTCACCCTGTTAGACCTAAGGAAATGGTGTTAGCATGAGATTTTTGTTGTGTTTTAGTTTGACTTTCCAGAATATATCTTACCAATTATGATGATATCATGCCAAATTCAAGGATTTTCTTCCTTCTTCTGTCTTGTGTGGGTGTGAAAAGGCTAGATGTAGACCAGCATGAAGGGAAGGAAAGAAAACAGATTTGTTTTTATTCATGTTGAAATATTGCGAAATAAGGAGCATACTGTTTCCAGGACAGTGACTACTGCCTGCTGACATATACCGCTGATAAAGAAAAACTCTAAGAGTGTCAGCTGTAGTTCTTCACAAACAGGGCAAATGACCTCTCAAACAGTTAAAGTATTAAAGTGGTTATATGGAGATGCAGTGCCTAGTTTTGCCAAAGAAAAAAACCCATCACAGTTTTATCAATGTACATTGTCAATGTAATGCTAGTAAAAGCTGCTTCACCCTCTGTGCTTTTCATTGATTTCTTCATCATTTATCTTCCCAAAGAGGCTGAAAACTGCTTCAATAAGGTAAAAAGCCTGTTTGGATTTCTTTCAGTCTTAAAGGAGGTTTCTGTTTTCCTATTCAGACTCTTCATAACTTCCAGAAACAGAGCTTATCTAGTCAAAAAGCCTGGATGTATCTCTTAACTAAGTAAGGTATTTGCACTCAGTCTTTTCTGTCGCTTTCCTTTACTCCAGTTTCTCCTTCCACAGCCCACCCCTTCCAATACAACCCTCAGTTACTGAAAACAATTTCTTTCTGTTCAGAGAAGTAGAAAAAGGAATAAATCTTCACAGCCAGACCAAATGTCTTGTCCAGCTGTCTTCAAAAGGCAGAAATTTACAGTATCTGTTCTTCCACATTGCTTTATAAGTGCTGCACTTTATCAAGAGCAATATATCGACAGATTCCCATCAGGTGTGCCAGGGTTCACAGAAGCTGTAGAAATTCTTCATGTTGCTTAGAGAAAGAAGACTTTTTTTTTGAGTGCAGAAGATAAAAAAAGGTGATGCTTCCCTTTTGTTCTCACTTATTTTCCTACCATAAAGAAGTAAATTTTTTGGTCCATTTTATGATGAGTAATCTCAGATACTGAGGGAAAAAAAGATTAATAAATGGGCAAAATTAACGTGGCCTTCAAATAATTTTTGACTGGAAACGTTTTCCCTTTGAGAACAGCCTTTCTTCACTATCAGTATTTCCCCTCTGAGAACTACCCTTCCCTCATTATCTGCAGAATCAAAGCCTAGTCATTCCCCATTTGTGTCTTTGCTCAGTATTAAGTCTGTGATAGAATGTAAAAAGTGCTGTGTCTTTTTAATTCTACAATAGCTGGTGGAACTTATCTATTATTTAAGCTTAAGACATTAATTGTAAACAGGGCAATGGACACCTGAAAGATCTTTTCCTTCTATCTATCCAAAGATTTCTCAGAAGAGGAAACAAAAAAAACCCCACGTGAATTGCTTTGTTTATATGTGAAGGAAAACAAAAGACAATAATGGGAAGGGACTAATGGCTGGGCCAGATAGAGGCTTCTCTTACATTCTTTTATCATGGCTGGGAGCCAGTTCTTTCAAAATAGGAGGCCTGTCATAATGAGGAAATTGCTTGTGATTTGCACCAGCATACCTGGCCCTGCCAGCTGTGCACAGAGGTGGCAGAAAGAGCAGTCACACTGATACCCAGCAGCAGCTTCCCACATGGGTTCTTGTTAGCAAAAGGAATAAGGAAAAGCGAATTTGTCTGGGACTGTCTTGAAAGGTGTGAAGCAAAGGAATCTCTTTACAGGTCTGCAGGTAAGAGAGTGATGCCAGTCTTTAACACTGTCTCTATGCTGCTTGCAGAGCTGCAGCAACAGAAATGTCTGAAGGTGACCAGCCAAATCAGCCAGGAGAGCAATGCAGTGCCCTTACTAGCAGCCAGTGGGAGGGAATGAGGAACAGTTAGTTGGCAGAATTGTCTCCCACAGCACAAGCATCTCCAGGATGTGGAGATCTGTATCTGTGAGTGATGTTCCACTCCCTCCTCACAATGGGGCCTGAAAGCAGCCGACCAGCCTGTGAGGATGTACACCAGAGAAACACCTTTTGGGACACAGGTGCTGAGCATTCCTCTAAATACTTTTCTTCCTTTCTCCCTCTAATAACACATAATTCATTAAGCCAGAAAGATTACTGGTTGCAACTGAGGACATACAAACTCATGTCACATCAAAATGTTGAATTTAAATTTTATGGATGAGACATGACCTGGTGTTTTATTAGGCAACTTTATGAATTTTGCAGAAGCTATTATTGCTACCAATGTGCTCCTGGAAAAATTACCACAGATATTCAGAAAGGGGAAAAGCAAGATGTTGTTTTTTTGTGTTTGTTTTTTTTTTTTTTCATTGAAATTACAGAAGCTAATGTTTTAATAGTCTTTTATGTTTTAAGGTAAGATTAATATTTAAGCCATTTTCAGGTAGTCCTATTATGTCAGTTAGCATCATAACTAAGAGCACTGTACACTCTGGTCTTGCCATGGGAGCAATGAAAATGTCTAGACAAGCTCATGTCCTTCTCTGAGACAATCAACTGTGCAATTCAACTTCTAAATGTACAACCATTCACATTTAGCTGAGAGAGCAAACCTTAGACAAGCTTTTCATCCACAGATGTAGTAGGGCATCCACATGGAAATCTGAGTGATTGCAAACCACCTTAAAGCTTAAAAAAGGTAAAACTCCAGGAGGCTTTTTGTTGTTGTTGTTACCATCATTATTATTTACCATGCATTATTAGTGGCAAATATTTTCCAAAACAGCATTTGGATAAATAAAAATTATTTCTGAGAGATCACTGAAGTTTTATGATTTGGATGGTTACATTACAAAGAAAGATCAAGCCAAGTACAAAACTCTTTACAAAGCAAACATCAGGTTTTAAAAGACAGGTACCTTGTATTAGGCACCTTTATTTATATTCAAATATAAAAACAAATCTTGTTTTGAAAACTATTGAGCATGCAGCACTTCCCACTAATTTCCCTAAGCACTACCACACTAAGAATTCTGTTTCAAATAGATACATGGTTTTTGGGAGTTTATCTGTTGACATGGGGAACCATCTTTGGAGCTTAAAATCAAATGCTATTCATATTCAACAGCAGAGAGTACAAAAATAAATGCAAGTATATCTAGATATGGATACACAAAATTACAACAAAACACAAATGTCCAAAAAATTGCATTTGGCACAAATAACCACTGTTTACTCCAGCAGCCCACAGTGAGTGGATTTCAGCCCTGTAATGAAGATACCTAAATCCTGAAGGGATTTAAATGACAAAACTTATATAATTTTACTCTGTGACAGGCTGTGGAAAATCCAATGCCTTCAAATCACAGTTCTTAACACTTTTTTTTTTCTCTTGTTTTGTACAGTTCTGACCTGAAGCTTATTTGAAGTTTTCCTCCTGAACTGTTTTTAGCAGAAAGTTCTGTTTTGCTGTCATAACAGCCCACTTTTCAGCAAGAGATTAAATATTTCTTTTGTCAGAAAAATGTGAATACCTGAATACTAAAAAATGCCATCTCAGAACTGCTGCCAAGTGTCTCTCAGGAATTAGAGTTCAAATGCCTCAGGTCTCCATCAGCAGTTGTACCATAATACAGTGGGAAGAGGGAAGGCTATGGTGGGTCTCTGAACACATAGTATATCTGTATCTAACTACATCAGTAGAGAAGATTGAGGACACAAACCACCAGATGCACTGTTTTCACAAAACAGTAGCCATTTTTTGCAGACAAAAGTTTCCAATATATCTGTTGCTGAGATGTTGGATTTTTAGGGTGGAAGAGGGGTCATGAGGAACAGAGTGCTGGCAAAGACAGAGAAAATTTCACTCAAAAATCCTTTTAACATTTCTTCTGAAATAACACCAGCTTTTCAGCAGCCATAGTAACTTTTATCTGACTCCTATTTAAAAAACAAACAAAACAAAACAAAAATAAACAAACACTAAAATGGAACTGAATTCAAGTTGGTAAGTTTTGACTGACTCCAATTTATGTCTGGCTGGCTCCATATTTATAGGGAGACCAGTTGTCACCACATAATCTTTGTTTAAACATAACCCTGATTTCAGGTTTTCTTTTAAGAAGTCCCAGGCACTCTTAATCAATAGCCCACTGTATGGTGTACAGAGCAAGCCTGGGCAAACCTGATATTAGAAACTTACTTGAATCTCTACTTCAATTCACATCCAAAACATGTTACCTTTAATGAAAGGCAAATACATACTCCATTTACTTTGGCAAGTATTTTCCTTTTTCTGCACTCACCAAATTAAGAGTAAAAAAAAATAAAAATGGATGGAGGCTTACACAAAACCTTTCTTTGCGAAGACAATTATATTTGAAGCTTTCTTTTTTAGTGATTAGGGAATGCCAGGTGTGTTGATTGAGCAGTGGATGTTGATTGCAACCCCAGCTTCACTTCTGTACCCCTGAAGAAATGCTGTTTACTAACACAAATTCCTTGTAGCCCTTGACCAAAAAACCTGCAGTCTTTTTTCTCTTTAGGTCTACAATGAACAGTAACCTGAGACATCCCACCAGAGAAAGGGTAAGTAAACTAGCTCAATAACACTTCCCATCAAAAACATAGTTGCAGGATTTTTCCACCTTCCACTCTCCAATGTGAACAGGGAGCAGAATGAAATGCTCTGAGCATGCAATAAAAAGCATGTATCCCTTCTCATGAACTAAGAGGGCAGCAAATGAAACTACCATTAAAAATTAAAGAGTGGCATGCAGCAGACTGAGCTTTAATTGATTGTTTTTGTTTTCATGGCAATGATTCAAGCTGTGATCAAATGAGCAGTGATTTGTAGCTTGACTTGATCAGAAGGACAGAAGCCATGCTATCTGCAGGGAACAAGGATGAATGACTACTGAAAGGCACTGAAGGTGCCTCAACTACTCATTTGCATTTCAAATCATCAATATTTGAAAAAGCAAGTTACTCTGTTGCTTAATTTCCTCCTTTATTGCTGGTGGGGCTGGGTGGTGTGACTACAGTCAGGCAGAGCCAGAAACAGCTGCTGCCCACTAGAGCTGCACCAACTAGCAGAAGGAAGTTCCTGGCCCCAGGATGGGCAGGCAGCCTGCAGAAGCATCTTCTACACACCAGCTGGCAGAGCCCTCACAGTGTTCTTTCCAGCTCACACACAGACAAGAGCCTGGTGTGGTACATTTACAAGCCACCTGTATGCTCAACTTGGCTGCAACAGGGTCACAGTAGCTTCTTTGAGGACCATCTCTTGCAGGATGATCTTGGAGAAGCAGGCTTGAACCAGCAAAGATGAGGAAGGACTATGGCCATGCATGCAGGACATGTGAGCATCAGCTGGTGTTCACGACTGGGTGAAGCTTGGTACCTAATGTGGTACCAAGCTTCAGAGTACCATGGTGTGGTCCCATGATGTGGGACCTGGCAGGCGTGAGAGGTCATCAGGCTACTAGCATGAAGTGTATGCTAGTGGAAGGGGTGGTGTCCAATATGATCAGTGTTAAACATTATGAAAAGGCCAAGGGCAGATTTTCTGGCTGATGTTATTTCCGTCTCCTCCTTCCTGCAACCAGAGCAATTATACCTTTCATTCACCCAAACTAGGCATCTATTCTAGTGTCTCATTCCCCAGCCTTTTCCTGGCAGCAACATGAGCCCCCTCACAGCATGCTGTAAAAACAGATCTGGCTAGAGAACAGCATTTCGGTATGTGTTGATGTCATGAATAAAGTAATGTGTAGTTCAAATGTGTTGGAAAAGAGAATGTCGATTCAAGAACACTGATAAACAGTGGTAATTTAGAAAACTATTTTTATGTGATTTCACATTCATACATTATCAAGTTGTAATAAATTACAGATAAATACAAAATGTGTTATTATATCCAAGATAATGTACAATGTAATGTCCAGTATCGTATTGTAAAGCTTATTACACAACTTATAGTATTATAAAATACATGTATGTGTAATAACTGTATAGTTTTATTAAAGTCATTAATTTAATTAGCATTATTCAGTGATAGTGAAAGTAATGATTTTGACCAAAAGAAGAATTCAACAGCAGATATTATTGCCTGGTTGCTTATCACAGTTTAGAATGCAGGTACATATAGCAGAAAAGTACAGCTGTTACTGCAACCCTACCTCAGTCCCCATGGGAATGCAGTCTATGCATTTTCTCCAACTATTTTACCTTCTCTCTGGAAACATTTCCCAGACCAAGTGAGGGTGGGGGACAGAAAGCTCCCTGCTGTCATCTTAAACCCAAGCTTGTAGAAATTATCAATATGTTATTTTATGTGTGTCATTCATTTCTTTCCAGTGTTTGATTTTTTTGGTTTGTTTGTTGGTTTTTTTTCTTTGGTTGTTTTTTTTTGGTGGTGTGTGTGCGTGTGTGTGTGTGCGCGCGCGCGCGCGCGTGTTTTTTGCTTTGTTTTATGTTCTTGTTTAAGCTAATGAGATGTCAGAGTGGATAAAGGAAGGAACGTGAAGTGTTTTTATTTTAAAGTTGATTTGGTTTTGGTTTTTTTTCTGGCTTTGCATTATGACTAATAACTGCACCTTTCACTGAACTATATCCTAAACAGAAAGATAAATATTTCAGAAGCATTTGTAAAATATAGTCTTTGGATGAGTCTCTAACATTTACTACAAATGTATTATTGTCTACTCATTTTTACTGTCAGTGACTGACTATGCCACAGAAAAATACTGCAGGGATGCTGACCAACCTTTTCTGCTGCGATTCCCTTCTGCTCCCTCAGTGATGAGTGTCCATGTTGCTCTTCCACATGGTGGCAATAGCTTGGCTCTGAACTAGGCTCCTGCACAGTTAGAAGTGTATTACTTACCTGCAGAGTAGCAGAGTAGCCCCTTCATCTCATCTGTGGATTTTAACAATGGTGGTTTGCAACATGCACTCAGCAAACTGGAAAAAAAAATAAATAAAATGAACACATAGAATCATAGAATAGTTTGGTTGGAAGAGACCTTTAAGATCATCGAGTCCAGCCATTCATCCTGCACTGCCAGGGTCCCTAAACCATGTCCCCCAGCACCACATCCACATGGTTTTTAAACACTTCCAGGGATGGGGACTCCACCACCTCCCTGGGCAACCCATTCCAATGTCTAACCACCCTTCCAGCTATGGGTTGGGGTTTTTTTTGTTCTTTCCAGAAATATATACATAGAAGAATACTGTCTCTGGGCAGTCTCATGTTGTGATCGTCCCAATTCATGCAACACTTCAGCATTATTCATTGTAAGGCGAGATAAATGCTGTATTAATTTTCTGCCTAGGAAATTAGATAACTCCTAATACTTGAATTTCATTTCATGTCCCTTCAGGGAAGGAGGATGGAGTTTATATTATAAAATAAATGAGTATTCACTATTTCACATAATCATCCAACATCTGAGAGTCAGCCACAGAACCTGTCAATCCCAGCTCCTTTTGCCACACAGTCAGATCCAGAGTGATGCCGATTACTGACTTCAAAGGCTGAGTCTAGTCTAAATGACAGCTGCCATCCCACTACACTGGTCTCCTGGGTAAAACGAGCAAATCTGTAAAATGCTTGCGCCTTGGAATGGAAACACAGGGCAAAGGCCCAAAAAGTTTGACCAGTCACACTGAAACAAAACTATTTCCATACAAGCTTAAATGGAGCTGGGTAGCGAAAGTGCAATTATATGAGGAAAGAAAGCAAAAACTAAATCTGAGCTGAAATAATTTGAGAAAACTATAATAGAAATAAAACCAGATTTGTTGTTCTACTTCAAAACTCCTGTGTCATCAAATCATTTTTCAAAATGTACATTTTCCTACAAAAGATTTTGATTTTTCTGCTCCTTCAGAAATGTGTCTCTGCTCCAGTTCCAGTCTGCTGCAACAGCTCCTGGGGAAAATCTATTGCAGTCATACCGCTACAGGATCTGCAGTGCATTGTCCCACTCCTTCCTTTATTGATACACATCTGTAATGAGCTTCCCTCTGTACCTACTTGGACACCTGCTCCTCTGACATCTCACCTGTGAGGCTAAAGCTCAGGCTGTGCCCAGCAAATCCTGAGCATGGGTTTGGCTGACACTGCTGTAACATGTTTGGCAGTCATTGGGCTCCAATCTAAATGTCCATATCATACTCTCCATAATTTTTGAAAGGTCCTGGAGAACAGGAGAGGTGCCTGAGGACTGGAGAAAGGCCAATGTTGTCCCAGTCTTTAAAAAGGGCAAAAAAGAGGACCCGGGTAACTACAGGCCCGTCAGCCTCACCTCCATCCCTGGAAAGGTCATGGAACAACTTGTCCTTGCTGCCATCTCTAAGCATCTGGA
>VYZU01003557.1:57414-81382 GCA_013401355.1 Ceyx cyanopectus
AAGCTGGAGCACAAGAGGTTTAGGGTCAACACAAGGAAGAACTTTTTCTCAGTGAGGGTGACAGAGCTCTGGAACGGGCTGCCCAGGGAGGCTGTGGAATCTCCATCTCTGGAGACACTTAAGACCCGCCTGGATCTGTTCCTGGATGCCTTGGTCTAGGTGATCCTGCTCAGGCAGGGGGGTTGGACTAGATGATCTTCTAGGTCCCTTCCAACCCCTAATACCTGTGAATCTATGTGACTATTAACTTCTCTTTTCAGTCTATCCTTTAAGTGAGGAGAGCTGGGTTGCCTCCCTGTCCCTCATCCCTGCTTCTTTATGTGCAACAAAGCCCATTCTCCCACATCCTTCACACAGCCACAGAATACCTGGATTTCTGTACATCTGAAGCTGACAACCCTACCCATATTTGTCCTTGGTTCTTTCAGCTGTCATTCAGCACTGGTGACTCATCTCCTAATCCATCAGAACAGCAATAGTCTTGTGCAACTATCAGTTGCACCGTGGGCAGATCTTCTTTCTCCTAGTTTCTACATTTCCCTTCTTGAACTTGGGCAGTGTGACTAGAGTCCTTGCTGGTGAAGACTAAGTCAAAGTAGCCATTCTTCTCCATATCCCTTGTGACCAGGTCTCTATTTGCTTTTCAGAGAGGTTCCACATCTCCCTAGCCTTCCTTTTGTCAGTGATATACCTGAAGAAATTCTTGTTCCTCCCTTTATATCCCTAGCCAGATTTAATTCTATCTGTGCTTTAGCTTTCCTAACCCGATTCCTGGCTGCTCGGTTTCTTTGTAATGCTTCCAGTCCATTCTTGCTTCCCCTCCCTACAGACTTTAGTTTTGTGCCCAAGTAAGTCCAGAAGCACCTTGTTCATTCATGCTGTTCTCCTGGTATTCTTGCCTGCCACTGTCTTTCTTGGGATGCACTTCTCTGTAGCTTGGAGGAGATGGTCTTTGACTACTCACTTGACCTGCACTTCACTCACCAACCCTTCCTTGTTGGTGAGGAGGTCATCCTTTTGTTGAGGGTTTCTCTATCACTTGGAAGAGGAAATTATCATCAAAGCGCTCTCGAAACCTATTAAATTGCTGGTGCCCTGCTGTATTGTCCTTCTGTATTGTATTGTCAATTCCAACTTGTATTGTCCTTCCAATAGATGTTAGGGTGATTGATATCTCCCATGACCACCAGGGCTTATGAACACAAAGCTGCTCCTATCTGTGTATAGAAATCCTCATCCACTCAGTCTCCTTGGTCAGGTGGCATGTAGCAGAGACTACTGCCCGCCCCCCCCCNAGGCATGTGCACATCTGTAACTTTTCTTGCTTGTGCCCTGTGTTCTCTGTGTTAGTGTAGAGGCATTCAAGTTAGGCCCCCCTGGAAGCTGATTTACCAACTGGAGTTCCCTTATCCCACACCTCAGGTGCTCCCTTCCCAGCCTGTAGCCCAACTCCAGGCACAGGACATCTCACTGGCCTTGATGCAGATGGAGGATCCCCTCCCCTGGCAACCCTAGTTTAAAGTCCTACTCACTAGATTGGAAAGCTTGTGGCCAACTATATTCATCCCCTTCTCAGAAAAATGTACCACACTGGCCCCCAGAAGACTATATTTGTCAAAGCAAGTGCCATGGCTTAGACAGCCAAAGCCCCATCCATGACACCACTCAGCCCATTGATTGCTCCCTGGAAGGACTGATTAAAGGACAAACAGTGCTCCCAGTGCCTCCTGATGTCCTTCTGATCGCTTCCAGCTGCATCAGTGCTGCCCACATGATGCAGCAGCAGCAGGGAGTGGTCAGCAGCACATACAACGTTTGGCAACCTCTCTGTTACATCCTTGCTGGGGGCCCCAGTGAGCAGCACATCCCCCTAAAGCGGAGGTTGGGAGGCAAGGGGGAACTTCTGTACCCCTCAGAAGTGTCACTGCTACTAACACCTGTCATTTTTTCTTGGTTGCTGTGGTGGTTGTGTGATAGGGAGCCGCTCTGCCTGAGGACTTACCAGGTGCAGGTTCTTTTTCCTTCTCAGTCGGCAAAGCCGTGAATCGGTTCTGCAGTCTCAGCTCAGGCTCTGCAGGCAGTGTCCTCCCACGCTAGTCCCTGCTGCCGCTCCGCAGCGGGGCCGGCATTCCCCCTCCCAGGCCGGGACGAGCCCTTACGCCCCGCCGCGCTCTCTTCTTGCCCCGGGCTCTGTTATACAGACGAGTCGAGTCCCGCCCTGAGGCTTCTTATCGGGTGTGGTCACCACTGCCTTGGCAACGCCCTCACCTTTAGAGCCCCTCTCCCAGGAGCTGCCTGGGCTTGCAGGGTCGCTCCCGGTGAAGGAGGATCCGATCCTCCGCCTCCTCCCGAGAGCAGCTACTCCGGGTCGAGGTTCTGCTTTCCGTCTTAAAATCTTTTTTTTATCTTTTTCTATCGCTTACGATATAAACGGGATAATTCTTCCAGCGCTTTGCGGTTGAGGTGGAGAAGGAGGGAGATTTCAGTGGCAATAATTGAGCCTTTGTCCAGGTGAAAGTCTATTGACTTTTGCAAAAGAACAGTGGGAGCAGCTATTATGTTTATTTTAACTTTGGGGTTTTGTGATTAGTTTCTTCTTGGAATAAAGCAAGAATGATACGGAGATAAATGGTGTACAGAAACAAGCATATATATATATATTTTTTTTTATTTTTTTTTTTGGCAAATGAGACTATTCTACTTATTCATGCTGAGGAAAAAAAATAATCTCTGAAGGATGTGCCATTGTACCCCATAGTTCAGGAGCCTGGGCATTTCTGGCTTTTATCTCAGAACTGCTTTTCTAATTTTGATTAAGTCACAAATCAAGTCATGTTAACCTTACACGTGTGCCTATATAAGTAGCAACATGAGACCTGCTGGAAATAGTTTTAAACTATTAGTCCAGTTCTTTTCATCAGAATCTGTAGTGTACAAAAGTAATGTGAAAACTGCCAATTGGCTACACCATCATTGTAATATATGTGGTCATTCTGGTCTGCTTTTTATGACCTGGTTAAACACAACTTCTTGAGAGAAATGGTGAAGAAACAAGCCAGCTAATACTGGATCTCACAGTCTTCATCTTTATCTAGTTTGAGGTGAGATTGATTTCTGGCTTGCCCACAGTTGATGATCAAGATAACTTCTGCATGTTGAGGTTTGGTAATCTCTCCCACCATCTGCTCTCAGAGCAGAACCTGCACATGCAGTCACAACTATTACCTGGACCTTTATTCTTTAAAATGTGTCTGTTCCTCAAAGCATTCTCTTGCTTTTGTCAGAGGGTCAAAGAACAGTGTACATGCTGAGACTGTTCCAGATGCCTACAAAGACTTCTTGGACAAACCTGGAACATTCCAAGTACAATTCAGTCCATATCAGGCCACGTTTACTTTGGAGGGTGTCCTTTTACCTGTCTCTAACATTGTTAATAAGTTTTGAATTAAGATCTTTTCATGGTTTATGTACTAAAAAAACCACCTGCATTCCAAACAGATGTCTTGTCACTACAGACAGAAAAAAAAAAAGTGTGTTCTACAACCTTGCTTTTAACCCCGATTGCCTCTGCAATTAAGAGGAATGCTGCTGAGAAAAAAAGTATTAAAAAGCTTTCCCCTGAAATCCTTATTTAAAGATATCAGTGTCACATTACAGAGAGGCAAATTAAGGACATACTCTACACAATTAGAAAATATCCATTAAAAAAAGCTGAAATTGAAAATAAAATTACATTATTTTAGTGTTTGCATTTTACGTGGTGGCATCACCCCTCAGTAAGCTCTCAGAATGAGGTGGCTGTTGGAAATCTGAATGATGCCTCAGTTTAAACATTAAACCTCAAATGTTATCTGCCTAACAAACCGAACTAATCTTTGTGATTTATGTGATTTTTTACTACAATAAAAGGAAATAATGAAAAGAAAGCTCAAGAGGAACATGATCAGTTTATAAAGAGCACCAAGGTTACAATATTCTTTATGTAATAAATGATCTATCCAGCTGGGAACAACATGGTAACTAATTTCAAGGGATAATATAGCTAAAACTTCAGGAAAGCATTTCTAACAATATTTTCACAGAATCACAGAATCATGGAATAATCATGGTTGGAAAGGACCTCCTAGATCACCAGGTCCAACCATACTTAAAACAAGAAATAACCTAAATACCCTATCATTTCAGATGCTTCTGCTCTACCAGATCCCTGAACAGCCCCACTGACTAAAATATCCATTACCCTCTCATGCCCCAGTTCTCTTATAGATACTGATTATCCCCTTCTATTGGACATACCACAGAGCATTGGTGATCATTTGATTTGAGAAAAAAGAATGGCAACTGGTTATTGCTTTCCAATAATACCTGAAAGCTTGATGCTTATCGGGAACAAGCACATTCCTTCAGAAGTTAATCTAATGATTAATTACCTTAGCTGCTCTAATTATGAAAGTTATCCATACTTCTGGATACCATTATCATACCATTTTTCTCTGGTGAAAGACAGTGCAAGCAAAACTGAGACGCCCATACTCTTCCTAGGGATGTTATGGTGAGCCTAGCAGCATTTTTAACTTAAAACTGTCACTGTGAGGTAAAGGATTATCTTTTATGAATAAATGTCTTAGTTATAGGTTAGATTTTGAGGCTTTCTGTTGCCAGAAGACAAGTTTTGCCTCTCAGGGAAGTTATCTGGGGTTAGGTTTATAAACAAATTTAGAGCTCTAGCTCTTCAATGAGAACATTTATGTACTTTGATAAAACTGCTCTTTAATCTTGCCGTGCCACAGTCCACTCAATCAGTAAAAAGGAAGAATTGTACCATCTCTTCTTGTTGATCCTGCCTACTGATGCTCAGAGAACTGGTAGGTGAAACCCCTCGCCCACCATATTCTACACAGCGCTGAATGCCGAGAGTAATGATAAGGTGTGGGTGGGCCAGCCAGAAAATGAGCACATCTACTGGTGCCTCAATATGGGCAACCAGTGCCACCCAGCAAAGACAAATTACAGAAAGTAAGTTCAGGAACCAGCTCATCCCCTGTGTCAGACCTCACTCAGCAGCCCTCAGTGGCTGGAAGCCTTCACTTATCATCCAGCACAAGTAGATTTCTGTTTTTTTAAGAGAGCTGAAGTGGCATAAAGGCATCCCCAGCATACAGATAAATATAACCCACAAAGTATCACAGTGTTTATTGTAAAACTAAGGTGCCATCTTTAATCAATTCTTGTGAAGAAAGTGTTTCTTGCTTTGCCAGCTGCCTAGGGCTTCTCTTGAACAGAGACTGACCCTCACAGCAGTTTGTGGACTGGCTGTGATACAGAGTTATAAATAATTTCAAATTATCCAACTGTAAAAGGGTAAAAGGTCATTTATCCATGTAATCTACTAGCATTGGTAATACAGAGCCACAAGTATTCCTGTGTATTACATGACATTTTTTTCCCCAGTGACCTATGTAAATATTCGCCATTTAAAAAAAAATTTGTTTATTTGTTATTCTCACCCCAGGTCTTCTAATTGTATTTACCTCCAGGATAGAGCTGCTGCAAAAGAAATTGCTGCATAAACAATGGTGCATTTAAATGTGTACTTTAAACTCTGCTTCAGTTCTCTCAGACTGATACTACTTTGCAACTGCATTCATTGTATTTAAACAGGCTTTCACAATTTAACACTTACTTAGAGTTAGGTAAATTAAATTCTGTTTCACATGTTTGCATAAAGAGAAGATTTATTGGCACCAGCCTGTTTTGTTTGTTGATTTGGCTGAAGCCGATAGCATGCAAAAACACTGAACAAGAACATTTTTAACTTTAGTACTAGTAGTGGATAGAAGACAGACAATGAAATAATATTTCCCTTTATTTTTCTGGGTTTTTGTTGAGGAAAAGGTCATTATTGTCTGGTTACAAGGCCGTTGCTGAAGTGAATTCAGATTTTAACTGGTTAAATTGGTTAATGTTCTTGTAGAAATTTTATTTGGTGCAGTTAGGAAACCAAGGGTTTATCATCACATGGACAAGGCAGACCAAAGCCTACCATCTGGGCACACCAGTCTAACAAACACCATCTTTAAGTGCAGTTGTCATTTCTGGCATGCAGTTGGTCTACTACTAGAGAGAAACTGTGACGGTGATGCTGGTGGTTCTCTTGGAGGTTGGCTATTATGTGTAAGGCCTCATGTCAGGTCCCATGCTGTTGGCAATTGGGTTTTATTCTTACTGTCCTCAAAGACACTGATTCAGAAGAACTGGAGAGTGGCTGACACATAGCCACAGGAAGGGGAAAACCTAGAAGTCCAGAAAGAAGGGGTGTGTGTGTGAAATCCATTATTCCCAGGATTTGTTTTGGAGATTTGTTTTCACTTCTCTCACACACACTCAAAAGACAAGCTGTTTACACAAAGCATAAGCACAAAAATTGCTCTTCAAAATATGAGGGGAACTGGTAGACCTCCACCAGGAAAACTGGTGCTCATCTCCTGGGGCTGCCTGTGAGAACACATGCTTTAGGAGGCAAAGTTTCATGCATGGTGATTTAGTTTTTCTTATTGTCCCTTTTCTCACTGAAACTTCATAGAGCACAGTTTTGGAGCAGAAATGGCAGACCAGCTTGCTAGCAATCTCATGGTACTCGTGTTAATGATCACTAATTGGGCCCTGCAAACCTGGTAATGTTCTGTTTAATGAGGAAACCAAGAGGATGTTGAACTCAATTTGTATTGACTGTCTGAATAATCCTTCAGACAGTTTTCTTCAGAGATAACACATTATTTTAACCAAAGGCTGTCAGCATGTACTGCTCAAATATTGAGGCAACTCACACCAACTGCCCCACAGAAACCTGATTTTCTGTTTTGTGTTTACATACCAGATCTCAATCAGTGTGTGAGCTCTCAAACATTAATATGAAATGACATCATAGGTAACATGCAGAAAAAGATATAATTACACACAGAAATAGCTAAAACCGTGATCTGTCAGCGACTTAAGAAATCTTTGTCCCAATCTCCTTTTGTCGTTCTGGACATGTAGGTGCTTGTGTGCACGTGTGCATGAGAGAGAGTGCATGTGAGTCCAGGTAGACAAGAACACACTCTTTTTTTTTTTTTTTTTTCTCCCCAGAAACAGGCTACAAAGAGCAGGCAAAAAGCCAGGAGGCAATTGTGCCATACTTTGTCTTTTGAGCAGAGACCTGTCATCCACAGATGTTGGAGAGCAGAGAGATGCACACAAGAGAGTTATGCTAAAAAAAAACAAAACAGCCTGAAATCCCACCTGATACTGGTTGCAGAATATGTGCAGGTGAAATATATCAAATCCTGACCTGCTCAGAAGCAGAAGTCTTTCTGCCTTTCCAGGGAAACTTTGAGGAAGTTTCCTAGAGTTGGTTAAAACAAACAGCTACCTATATTTAAATGTTAATGTCTATACATTTTCCAGGTTGATAATTGACTGATGTCACACATGGCTCTTGCAACATAACAGGAGTGCAGGCTCTTTTAATATTAGGACACTTTTTGCTTATCCACTTAGTTACCAGAGGTTTGTAAGCATTTAAAAATTGTCTTTAATTTTTTTAATAGATGTTGAACTCTAGATCAAGTGGATGTGCTGGAGAGGTATGGTGGATGAACTTTCCTCTCTTATTTCTTTGGCTTTTTTGTGAGTTTAGTAGTTTGCTATTTTATGTTTGGGGTTTTGTTTTGTTTTTTAATCAAGATCTACTATGAATTTTAATAACAATGGATGTGTAAAATTTTGAGATCTAAATCAAAAATTGACATGGCATAAATGGTTGTTAACATGAAAGGCTGCACTCACTTTTGACTACATACTATGATTTTTCTCTGAAAAAATGTTTCTATCTTACTGTTAGAAACTACCTACACCCTGATAATGCTGTGTGTCCTTAAGTGCCCACCTGAGACTTCCATAATCAAATGCTCATTGAGGAACTGGGATGTCTTGTCAAGTGGAGTCTGAAGTGAATGCAGTCACAGATGACCAGAGGGTATGCAGGTACAAGATTTAAAATTTATAACTAAAAACCAGCTTTGGACTGGAAACAGAGAAGATGGAGGCAACCATACAAGTGTCTGGAAACTTGTGCTGGAATAAAGGTTGCAAGATAGCACTCACCTACTGCTCTAGCACAGGGTAACAGTTGGAGTGGCTTTGCAGTTACAGAACAGAGGAGGATTGCTATGCAGGAAACAATCCCATTATGGTTCAGAGAGTCTTAATTCCTGTGAGCAAAACACAAAAATAAAAAATGAAGAAACAACTGATTCCATAGCAAGGAAATGTTATACTTTAAAAGGATTATATCAAAACAAGGAACAACTGAAGCACAAATACAGATGCTTTCAGTTTATGCCAGGAGAGAGGCTTGAAGACTCTTTTGGTCTTAGCCAGCATGATGACTTCTATTATGGTACATTAATTACCGTAATATACAAAAGGAATTGATATTTCAAGATAACTATCTTTCCTCTATTTTAATTTTCTATATAATCACCACAGATGGGAAGAAGATAAGAATGACCTCTTCAGCCTGTGCCTTTCTGCAGCAAGGTGTATGTTAACAGCAATGTTTTTATTGCTAGAAACTGTCTTCAGCTCTAATCTGTACCTCAGGAGAAATCCTAGCTCAGGTTTCATGGGAAATTATAGGCAAAGGTGGGCTTATTATGGCAGTGGACAAATAACTGATAAGGTTTCAAAAAAAATCACCTGTACAAAGAATGGTCTTGAAAAGTTATGAGTATTTCTAGGAGATCAAGGGAATTAATTACTCATCCATATTTGAGGCCACATAATGAGATCTGAAAATATTTCCATCTCTGAAAATATTTCCACCATCTCTGTGATGTGGGTTGATGGCAACTTTTATCTCTATTTTATTATCAAACACACTTAACATTTAATGGGATCTGAATGTCCTATAAACATGGCTTTATGTGTAAGCATTGACTAAGAGAGGAATATACTCATACACGGTGGTCCCTGAATAGAACCAGGCAAGAAGCTTCAAAGTGTATATAAAAAGGTAAAGAAGTTAGTTTTTCTTCTATACAGAGTCCAAATTTATCACTGCAGAACTTGGTATTTGCTTATGGGTTAGCACTAGTGAAAAAACAAGCAAAAGGCATGGCTTAGATGATCACAGATGTGTGACTGCAAGTTGAATATGAGTATTGGGATTTGTGTCTTGTTTTGATGAAAAGTGTTAAATGAGCATAAGAGGATGAAGTTCACATCATACTGACAATAAAGACCTGAAAAAGGCAGTAAAATCTCTTATTACTGAAGCTTGAAAAAGAGACTAGGTCAGGAAGAAATCGTGAATACTAATCAAGGTAGTTAAATAATATGAGTAATGGAAACTAGAAAAGTGGTATGATTCACACCCCTCCCAACCTAGAATCCTATTTGATAAAAGCTAATTCATCCAATTAGATAATTTAAAATACCCAGATAGAGCACTGGAGAGGGAAATATATGATGCAGACATATGATGGAAAAACACTGTCAACAATTGAGCTGCTTCTCTCTGTTCCAGATGATCAGGAAAGCATTATGTTAAAGTACCTNAACTACCTACACCCTGATAATGCTGTGTGTCCTTAAGTGCCCACCTGAGACTTCCATAATCAAATGCTCATTGAGGAACTGGGATGTCTTGTCAAGTGGAGTCTGAAGTGAATGCAGTCACAGATGACCAGAGGGTATGCAGGTACAAGATTTAAAATTTATAACTAAAAACCAGCTTTGGACTGGAAACAGAGAAGATGGAGGCAACCATACAAGTGTCTGGAAACTTGTGCTGGAATAAAGGTTGCAAGATAGCACTCACCTACTGCTCTAGCACAGGGTAACAGTTGGAGTGGCTTTGCAGTTACAGAACAGAGGAGGATTGCTATGCAGGAAACAATCCCATTATGGTTCAGAGAGTCTTAATTCCTGTGAGCAAAACACAAAAATAAAAAATGAAGAAACAACTGATTCCATAGCAAGGAAATGTTATACTTTAAAAGGATTATATCAAAACAAGGAACAACTGAAGCACAAATACAGATGCTTTCAGTTTATGCCAGGAGAGAGGCTTGAAGACTCTTTTGGTCTTAGCCAGCATGATGACTTCTATTATGGTACATTAATTACCGTAATATACAAAAGGAATTGATATTTCAAGATAACTATCTTTCCTCTATTTTAATTTTCTATATAATCACCACAGATGGGAAGAAGATAAGAATGACCTCTTCAGCCTGTGCCTTTCTGCAGCAAGGTGTATGTTAACAGCAATGTTTTTATTGCTAGAAACTGTCTTCAGCTCTAATCTGTACCTCAGGAGAAATCCTAGCTCAGGTTTCATGGGAAATTATAGGCAAAGGTGGGCTTATTATGGCAGTGGACAAATAACTGATAAGGTTTCAAAAAAAATCACCTGTACAAAGAATGGTCTTGAAAAGTTATGAGTATTTCTAGGAGATCAAGGGAATTAATTACTCATCCATATTTGAGGCCACATAATGAGATCTGAAAATATTTCCATCTCTGAAAATATTTCCACCATCTCTGTGATGTGGGTTGATGGCAACTTTTATCTCTATTTTATTATCAAACACACTTAACATTTAATGGGATCTGAATGTCCTATAAACATGGCTTTATGTGTAAGCATTGACTAAGAGAGGAATATACTCATACACGGTGGTCCCTGAATAGAACCAGGCAAGAAGCTTCAAAGTGTATATAAAAAGGTAAAGAAGTTAGTTTTTCTTCTATACAGAGTCCAAATTTATCACTGCAGAACTTGGTATTTGCTTATGGGTTAGCACTAGTGAAAAAACAAGCAAAAGGCATGGCTTAGATGATCACAGATGTGTGACTGCAAGTTGAATATGAGTATTGGGATTTGTGTCTTGTTTTGATGAAAAGTGTTAAATGAGCATAAGAGGATGAAGTTCACATCATACTGACAATAAAGACCTGAAAAAGGCAGTAAAATCTCTTATTACTGAAGCTTGAAAAAGAGACTAGGTCAGGAAGAAATCGTGAATACTAATCAAGGTAGTTAAATAATATGAGTAATGGAAACTAGAAAAGTGGTATGATTCACACCCCTCCCAACCTAGAATCCTATTTGATAAAAGCTAATTCATCCAATTAGATAATTTAAAATACCCAGATAGAGCACTGGAGAGGGAAATATATGATGCAGACATATGATGGAAAAACACTGTCAACAATTGAGCTGCTTCTCTCTGTTCCAGATGATCAGGAAAGCATTATGTTAAAGTACCTCCTGGCAGTACTAAGTAAGTCAATGAACTTGGATAGGATACAAATTCTGTGAGCTGCCTGAGTAGATGCAAACCCCAAGTAAGCTCCGTGTCAGTGGAATGAGACTGCATTTTAACTGGCTTAGATCCCTGCACCCATCCTCCTGTGTGCAAGCCATTGCACCAATGTTTCTTCTGAAATGTATTTTCAGCAGCTCTCCCGAGAATTTTTGCTAAGGAAGCTATTTTAGAAGGAGTTAACAGCAAAGAAAAATTATTCCATATAAAGTTCTGTACAGGGATCATTTACTCCCATTTACAATAATAATTTGCACTAGCAATAAGCAATGGCATTCTCCTGATATCAAACCAGAAAAGTTTACAATTGCTTAAAAATCCCTGAGTTCTATTTAAAATATTTTATTCAGGTCCATCACTATTAAAAACAATTTTTCCACTGTACAGAATACTTCATAGAGCCATGACAAGAGGAAGCACTTTCCAGCACACAGATATAAAAGGATTTTTTTTTGTGCAGTTGTACTGTTTTCAAAGCTTTTATTTAATAGATGGGACCTTAAATGTCCCATTTATTTGAAAATTGATTAATTATTTCACTTTCAGTCAATATCTACTGCTGTAGCTATCAAAAGGGAGAATCAATTCAAAGCTATGGGCTTGGTGATTAGCAAATATAGTTGCCAAATCCTGGAACATATATTGTGTTACTGTTTATTACCTTCCATGATATTTTAAAATCCAAAACTATAGTTGGTTGAAGTTTATGAACAGAAGTAACGGCTTCTTTCTGCATTTTCTCAGCCTTTAGGATTGGATTGTGAGCATGCTGAAAGTTACTTTAATTTTTTTTTTTCTGAAATGATGTTAGGAAACTACCATCTCTGTTAAGATGTTCAGTTCAGGAATTGCTATAGTACATTCAGTTTAAGAAAATTAAAAAAAGACAGACTCAGTATCAGTATCTCCGTTTTTGCACAGCCCTTGATGTTAGTTTTACAATATAAATTTTTAGCAGAGTTAACTACTGGTATAAAATCACTCCTTCAAAATGATAAATTCTCAGCTAGGTAGAGCTGTAATCAGTTTCCCACAAGCAGAAAAGTCAAGGGGAGAAGTATGTGAAAAAGTACCCAACTGGAAACAAAATTTTATCAGTTGCTAGTACACCTCTCCCCGTGCTTTCATTTGCAGCAAGGAGCAGTCTCAGAGCATGCCATCTGGTGTGGGTTGGTTGTTTATTTTGTTTTAATAAATGAGGGAAACTAAAGGGGTACATTCTGACTCGTAATGGGTGTTCAGTCTGCAGGACTAGCCTGGAACTTGTCCAAGATCCATGAGTTCAACACCAGCTGTTTTGCTCTACAGATCTGTTCCCATTGCCCTGTCCAACACTGCCAAAATGCCACCTTTACTGTTTGCAAAAGCCTTTCTTTCCCTGCTGATTAACCTGGTGCTGAGTGTCCCAGTACATTTCTCCCCTAAGTTTGAGTAACAAAAGCAACTTTATAGAAGTACCTGTTGCAATCAGAATGCTTTTTGCTTGAGCAACTAGTTGGCTTGACTATTTGTGAGGTTACAGATTCACATAGATTCACGGATGTTAGGGGCTGGAAGGGACCTAGAAGATCATTTAGTCCAACCCCCCTGCCTGAGCAGGATCACCTAGACCAAGGCACCCAGGAACAGATCCAGGCAGGTCTTAAGTGTCTCCAGAGATGGAGACTCCACAACCTCCCTGGGCAGCCCATTCCAGAGCTCCGTCACCCTCACTGAGAAAAAGTTCTTCCTTGTGTTGACCCTAAACCTCTTGTGCTCCAACTTGCACCCATTGCCTCTCGTCCTGTCATTGGATGACATTGAGAAAAGTCTGGCTCCATCCTCTCTACACTCACCCTTAACATATTTATAGACATTGATGAGGTCCCCCCCCAGTCTCCTCTTCTCCAGGCTAAAGAGCCCCATCTCTCTCAGCCTCTCCTCATAAGGGAGATGCTCCATTCCCCTAATCATCTTGGTGGCCCTGCGCTGGACTCTCTCCAGTAAATCTCTGTATTTTCTGAACTGGGGTGCCCAAAACTGGACACAGTCCTCGAGGTGGGGTCTCACCAGTGCAGAGTAGAGGGGGAGGAGAACCTCCCTTGACCTGCTACAGTCCCAATAGCTTCACCCTTGGAAGTTCCCAAAAAAGCCTCTCTGTTAAATTTTACTGTCAATTTTGCCAAGCCTTCAGTTACTTCCTTCTATGGTTTTGTTTCCATTTCTGCCTACCCTTGCTACTTCTGGGGCTGAAATCTTTGCCAAACCTCCCAGGTTAGCACATCTCCCTCTTTGTACCACCCCAGTTAGAAAATGTTGTAGCATGGCAACACAATGCAAAGCATTCATTTAGTTACACAAGACAACTTAGCCAAAGGCCGTTTCAGACACACACACATTCATTTCTGTGAAGAAAAGCAAAATAAATTTGGGGGAAAAAAAAAGGGAAAAATAAATCACAGGTCCCAGAACCCTTCTTTAATTGGAGGAATGGCTTTTAAATGAAGGCAAGCAGTATCTTGTTTTATCATTCATTTATTTAGCAAAGAAAGGAATGAATTCAAATATCCCACACAATGTACACATATCTGTTCCCTGATATCAAGATGCAGATTTGCTTGTGAACAATTTTATATGAATCTTTTTTCTTACTATTGAAATCATCTTGTACTGTGCATGGATTTGTGCAGAAGCAGTATATTTTGGGCTCAATCCTGTAAACACATTTTAAAATATAACTTGTTACATCCATGCCACTGAACTCAGTGTGGTTACTTAACTAATGAATAAACTTATGCTTGAGAGCCTAGCTTTTGCCAATTGTAATTTAGATACCCAAATGACAGTGAAAATTAGCAGTGTATCTCTGTAGGCTCATTATAATGGTAGTGGAGAGACACAAGCCCTTGCCAGGACATAACTCTGCCCGTCCAAGGATGATGTTCTTCCAGATGAGACATAAAGGGTGCTGGTGGCAGGTACAATCAGAAATTAGTCAGACACATAAAGCAAAGCAAGATTAGCTGGGACCCAACAGTTTACAGAATTTATCTCATACAGCAAAGCCGTTATGCATACAGTTCACTTTAGGAATGTGCTTATGTTGTGCTGATTTCAATAAAACTGGTCCCACATTTAAAGAAGTTAATATATCAATTCTGTAATTATGAGAAAAAAATACTGAAACATTCCTATTAACATTTTTGTTACAGCTGGGACTCCTTTTTCTGTTTCAAACAGTCAGATGATCTGATGCTCTGAGAACCTTCTTTGCTTAACATAAGTGCTTTGGTAGCTCTTGATTTGTACGTGGATGTGGTATTTTCCCAGAGGTTACTATGGAGCTGGTAGAGCTAACTAAATGCACAGTGTCCTACACCCATCTGAGAGTTTAATGAGTACTTCTTAATAGCCTGGAAATCAAAGCCATTTAACCCCCATTCTTTCTCCTACTCTCTTATGAAAATCCTAATCCTAGTTATAAGTTCCTTGATTAGTTTTAGCCAAGTCACACTGCTCCATCAGCAGGTGACTGCAAATGGCTGGAAAAGCTTCCATGTAAAGTAACTTTAAATGACCATAAAGGTCATCAGACTCAAACTGAAGTACAAGATAAATCTGCAAGCACATAAGTCCATTTTCTAATCAACTGAGGAATGTACACTACAAATCAGACATGAAAATAAGCCCAAAATGTGTACTCAAGCACAATTCTACCTTGAGTTAGCTATTGAAAGTATATACTATACAGGATCTGACTGGCAATCCTCCTTCATCCTCAAACCATGTAGCAGGGCTACACACAAACAGCTTTTCTCAGAGGATTTGGATCTGTTTGCTCGAAAGTTTGCATTAACAATGGAGAAATATTATTAAATTTATTCAACCAATGAAAAAGTGGTTTAGCAATATTAATTATTGGCATCAGAGGTAATACAATTATTTATCCAGAAAAGATTACTTTATCCATGCAAAAGGATGAGGGTATTTAAACATGGCATTTAATGGGTAAGGGAGTAGATTTTCCCTTTCCAAGAAAATAACAGTGCTTTAAGAACCATACTTCGCCTTGTGCAAATTTGAAAGCTCTAGCATCTTAAACAAGATTTGCAGGCAAATGCCCACTTTACATTTTTGGCAAAGAAAAAGAAGAGCTTTTTTAAAAAAAAGCAAATCTGGTTTTCATAAAAATGTGTGTAGCCCATTTTAGAAAAAAACCCCAACAGGTTAATGAAAACAAATTGAAAATTAATAGAGATGTAATTATTTGAGATTATTACACTTTGCTTCACTCCATGTATTAGGAAAGGCTGTATTTAACTACCTGGGCAGCTGTGTAGAATCCATAAGGTGAAAATACTGATCCAGGTGTGCACCTGGGGTCCTCTAAAATTACCTAAGACACAAGTAACTAATGGGTTTAAAACCTGTTGTCTCAGAATCTAGTTTGACAAAGAGATTTTGTCATCAATTATTTCTCATTGAAGTGCTATGAAATTCGTATGTTTACCTTACTGCTTTAGCTAGAGGCTAGAATAAGACTCTGCCTGCAGTTTAGACCAATGTATTTTAGGAAATTAAATTACCAAAAAAACCAACCCCAAAAAACCCCAAAAGATTCTAAGAAACAGTTTTCTGACAAGTATGCATGGTGTTTAAATGACATCACATGGGAGTTGCTCAAAGATCTAGAACACCTGAAATTCTCCTTTGGGAGATGGAAGTGTGAGCAGACTGAACAAGTGCAAGATGTATTTCTACTTTTGATCATACAGACTTAACCTAGGGTATTATTATTGAATATACAACATGTATCTAACATATGTATCTATCCATGAAAAGAATGGAAAATAGATCACTGTAAAGATAATTGAGCCTCTAACTACTGAAGAGTCAAAANTAATATATCAATTCTGTAATTATGAGAAAAAAATACTGAAACATTCCTATTAACATTTTTGTTACAGCTGGGACTCCTTTTTCTGTTTCAAACAGTCAGATGATCTGATGCTCTGAGAACCTTCTTTGCTTAACATAAGTGCTTTGGTAGCTCTTGATTTGTACGTGGATGTGGTATTTTCCCAGAGGTTACTATGGAGCTGGTAGAGCTAACTAAATGCACAGTGTCCTACACCCATCTGAGAGTTTAATGAGTACTTCTTAATAGCCTGGAAATCAAAGCCATTTAACCCCCATTCTTTCTCCTACTCTCTTATGAAAATCCTAATCCTAGTTATAAGTTCCTTGATTAGTTTTAGCCAAGTCACACTGCTCCATCAGCAGGTGACTGCAAATGGCTGGAAAAGCTTCCATGTAAAGTAACTTTAAATGACCATAAAGGTCATCAGACTCAAACTGAAGTACAAGATAAATCTGCAAGCACATAAGTCCATTTTCTAATCAACTGAGGAATGTACACTACAAATCAGACATGAAAATAAGCCCAAAATGTGTACTCAAGCACAATTCTACCTTGAGTTAGCTATTGAAAGTATATACTATACAGGATCTGACTGGCAATCCTCCTTCATCCTCAAACCATGTAGCAGGGCTACACACAAACAGCTTTTCTCAGAGGATTTGGATCTGTTTGCTCGAAAGTTTGCATTAACAATGGAGAAATATTATTAAATTTATTCAACCAATGAAAAAGTGGTTTAGCAATATTAATTATTGGCATCAGAGGTAATACAATTATTTATCCAGAAAAGATTACTTTATCCATGCAAAAGGATGAGGGTATTTAAACATGGCATTTAATGGGTAAGGGAGTAGATTTTCCCTTTCCAAGAAAATAACAGTGCTTTAAGAACCATACTTCGCCTTGTGCAAATTTGAAAGCTCTAGCATCTTAAACAAGATTTGCAGGCAAATGCCCACTTTACATTTTTGGCAAAGAAAAAGAAGAGCTTTTTTAAAAAAAAGCAAATCTGGTTTTCATAAAAATGTGTGTAGCCCATTTTAGAAAAAAACCCCAACAGGTTAATGAAAACAAATTGAAAATTAATAGAGATGTAATTATTTGAGATTATTACACTTTGCTTCACTCCATGTATTAGGAAAGGCTGTATTTAACTACCTGGGCAGCTGTGTAGAATCCATAAGGTGAAAATACTGATCCAGGTGTGCACCTGGGGTCCTCTAAAATTACCTAAGACACAAGTAACTAATGGGTTTAAAACCTGTTGTCTCAGAATCTAGTTTGACAAAGAGATTTTGTCATCAATTATTTCTCATTGAAGTGCTATGAAATTCGTATGTTTACCTTACTGCTTTAGCTAGAGGCTAGAATAAGACTCTGCCTGCAGTTTAGACCAATGTATTTTAGGAAATTAAATTACCAAAAAAACCAACCCCAAAAAACCCCAAAAGATTCTAAGAAACAGTTTTCTGACAAGTATGCATGGTGTTTAAATGACATCACATGGGAGTTGCTCAAAGATCTAGAACACCTGAAATTCTCCTTTGGGAGATGGAAGTGTGAGCAGACTGAACAAGTGCAAGATGTATTTCTACTTTTGATCATACAGACTTAACCTAGGGTATTATTATTGAATATACAACATGTATCTAACATATGTATCTATCCATGAAAAGAATGGAAAATAGATCACTGTAAAGATAATTGAGCCTCTAACTACTGAAGAGTCAAAAAAAAAAAAACCCGAAACTACTTTCAGATAATTTTAATTCAAAAAAAAGTTAAAAATACATAGTTCAAATATTTTTAAGATATTGGTCTCATAACTAATAGTCTAAATATAAAATTCATAAGCCAAACTAATGTGCTCTTAGTACAGGGGCAGAGTGGAACATTGTTATGCATATGTGTGTATGTGCTGCTTTTTCTTGGCATTGGCAGAAATCTAGGTTTTCTTTTATTTAATTAAATGAAAAATGTTATCATTTGGCATGAACAGAATGATTCAGATACTGGAATGGTTATGATTTAGAGAGCTTTTTCTCCTTCTATCTGTTTCACTGAATTTTCTTGCAGAGAAAATTTCCTCTTACCCAGGACAATGAGCTAATTTGTTCCTGGAAACCCAGGTACCACTGGTGCCAGAATGGGGTGCTTTCTTTTGACTTAGTGAGAATTCAGCAGGTAAAAATAGGTGGCTGATCTTAATTATTTTTGTAGATGGTAAATGTACATTCATTTTACTGCACAGCGTTTCAAAGACCACTTGGTTTGTATTTTTTCATTTCAACTGCATGACAGAAATAGGAAGCATAGTGCTATATTCAGATCTATTTCCCATTCAAAAATGGTGCTCATTGTCATCACTAGGTACTGTTTTTACCCTTGTTATGTAAATGATGAGCACCAAAGTGGTGCTCAAATGCAGTCTCACATGATCAGTGTTTCTTGGCACTTTTGGGTTTGGATTTTTTTTACACAGTTGTAAAAAAATTATTTTTAAAAATTATAATCTCTATATGTTTTTCTCTATTTGTCTACCATAGCATAACCTAATGATCAAGGGCTCTAAACACAGGATGGAAACACTTCCACTCTGCTTCTCCTTGCATACCTTCCTGGTATTCTGGTGCAATGATCTATGCATCTAGAATCCTCAACAAAAAAAAACAAGCCCAAATTTTAAATTCATAAAATTCACTGTTAATTTCTTTTCACAAGCTTCTGAGGATAGCAAATGCTGCCTTACTACTAAGTACTCTAGAAAATCTGGCTCAAATCCCTGCCTTTTTCTTTTTAGTTAGTTATACATGTGGAATTTCAGATACAAAAATAATGTCATGAATGTGGGTGAAGTAAGACAGAAAAAAGAAAAATGATATAAAATTCTTTGTGTTTCCTCACCTGCCTCTACAAAAGGAATTAAAACTGATAACTTAAACTGTACTTAAAATATTTACATCAATGAAGTCCAACAAGTTAATCACTTAAAACACCATAAGAATGTTCCTCTAGGGGCTGACTAGCATGGGTTGGACACGGCAGCAAGATGAGACAACGCTTTGCAAATACATCTGCATTTTCTGAGCCAGCTTTTTTTGTCAGACATGTGCATATAAAGAAAAAGCCGGAAAGAGAAAAGCAGATCTAGGCTTACACCTACGTACCCCCAAGAGCCTGAGACAGCACACAAAGCACAGTGTAGTTGTATCTTTCCATGACCAGCCTGATGGTGAGGGCTGGAGCAGAGACAAGTGGGTTCCCATGTGCATGCTCCAGGGAGAGGAAGGCTGTGGGTGCCATGACTTGTGCAAACCCACGTGCTGCAGCAAGGTTGGTTTGCTAGCGACACACAAGGAAACTTTCCAGTGAGCCTCTCCTACCTGCCTCCTCCTGGGACATGACCTTCCACACCCTCTCAAATATTAAACCAAACTGGGTGAAGGCTTTATGTTACTAGGCTTGGCTTGCAACTGGAAATCACTGACCCTGTAGTTTTCTGGGTTAATTACAAAATTTCAGTACAGCCTCAGTCTCCACACTCTCAACAGCTGACTGCAGTCAGAGTGATTTATAGCCCAGGCAGATCAGCCGTACAGAGCCCAGAGCTGCTGCAGAGCATTGCTAAACCACCACATTTCTTCTTGTTCCAGCACAATGTGAGCTCATTTTGGTGGTGTGAGCTTCAGGAGAGTGCACAGAAGGCTCTGTGGACAACAGGAAAGCTCCCTTTACAAAACTCATGGAAATAAAAGACAATGCCTAAAAAGAGAATGAGATTTGTACCCCTGGCACAGCTTTAAAGAGAACCTTTTTTCTTACCTTTTTGTTACCTTTTTTTTTTTTTTTAACAAACAAACAAACAAAGAAAAAGCTCAGGAAGTACTTAGTCACTTATAGAAATCTGACTGGACGCTTATGAAACTGAGTGAAGTGATGCAATCCTCATGAGTGGTCCAGTTACACCAAGGGACTATAGCTGCACCTGACACTGAAGGCCAACCTTGCACTCTGCAAATTAAACATCATGTCACAAACAGGTGTTTTGGGCTTTTGGCAGCAATGGGACATTGATGGCTTGGATCGTGCTTGAAATGTCTCCGAACTTCATCTCTGAAGTCTCAATCACATGAGCAGTCAAGTAGCACAGGCCTTGGGGACTGGGGATTACAGGAGGCCAGAAAATACACAAGCCCATTAGTACTCATCATAATTATTGAAATCTGTAAAATAGGTATTGGAATAAGTCTTTGCAGTAAGATGCGGATTGAAGTATTTGTTTCTCTCCTCCAGAATCAAGTTGTTTTTGTTAAATGCCTGGGGGGGAAAAAAGAGAAAAAGGTAAGAAAAGGGAAGGACAGAAGAAATGAAGGCACTGAGTTCTTTCAAGGCAATTTTTGTGGCAAATACCCGTGTATAGTAAGTCAATAAAAAGTGCATTGAGAAATACCTGTACATGTAGCAGAACTTGCTTCTGAATGTATCTGCTTACGTAATAATGGTCCTCAAAAAACAATGCTACTCAATAAAGCCAGACACTCTTCCCCCAGTATTATAAAACCAATTTTATGATTAAAAATACTTTTTAATTATACATATTCAGTTCTTCCTATTAAAATGATTCACTTTTTTTTTTTTTTTTACTGAAATACTTTACTGCATTCATTCTTCAGTTTTCAAATACAATATGTAAGAGAAGTGTCTGAAGGTCTTAGGCGTATTAATCCTTTTCTTCTTTAAGTGATATGGGTATTTAGAGTATGAATTGTCAAAGGTGGCTTTTTTTAATTATTTGTTTTGTTTTGTTTTTTTTCTGTAGCTATCCAGAGAGATGATTAGTAGAATTTGGAAAGGCTTTAAATTAGGTACATATTTCACCATTGATTAAAAGATTTTAAAAAATAGACTTTTCTTGCTGTTTTTAATGACATTCTTTAAAATGTCTTTAATTAGAAAGAAAAATGCAGAAATTTTAAACTGTATTATCTAGGTAGTATTGAAAAAAAATCCTCATTTACAAAAAGCTTTGCAGCTGCATGAGTAGGCTATAATCTGAAGATACTGAACTAGGTATTTTCAGAAGGCTCATCCTTCTTTAATTCAGTGGATCTGAAAAGCAGAGCTACTCTAAAAGGTCATAAAAAGAAAAGAGGTGTTTGGGAACAATGATCACATGTTATAGTTATCATGACAGACTGATAGGTAATGTAAATCTCTACTGCTAATTTGCAGAATATTTCAGGTAAGAATACTTGCTGAGAGTCTGACCCAGAATATACTCACCTGATACATTTGTATAAAGACAAAGTGCAGGAAGATGAATGGTGCCCATGACACCACATCATTTGAGCCAAAGGACTATCTTCAGTATATGGCTGGATGATTGTTAATGGCCCTATTTACTTCTTGAACAAGCCACACAATTAGGAAAAAAAACACAAACCACACACACAAAAAAATGAGTGGTCTGGGTATTTGTTTTTCCCCAGCAAAGACTGCTTCTGTATAAATTATACATGCACATAACATTTAACATTTAACATTTAACATTTTGTGTAATAGGGATTGGCAAAATAAAGGATCTGTAATTACAGCATCTAAAATTAAATCTATTTTTGTCATTAACAAGCAGTGCTATTTGAGTCCAAATGTCATTGTAGAAAACTAGCAAATAGAATTCTTTCGATACAGGAAAACTGTTTTCTAGGACCATATACATTGTGCATTATAGAGCTCCCAACCCACACTCACCTTGATGGCTTCTACAGAATCATATTTATCCAGTTTGTTGATGTGGTTGGTAATGCTGGTATTTAGAGGAGCTGGTGACACTGGATGGATGACAGTGGCATCGTGGGACTGTTGTTGATATCGTTGGCAATAAGTGTAAATGAGCAGGGTAAGAAGGCAACCAAGTATTGAGCTACTTAATCCCACTGCAATCATGTGAAACATGTTGAACTCTGTGGAGTGGAGAACAGAAGACAATCTTATTTTTAAAAAGATAGCAATTAAAGTTTACTCTTGGGCAAAAATGTAGACAAGTGCTTGATTCAAATAAGGATAAGGGAAATGTCATGTGTTTCCCAAAAACAGCTCAATTGCATTGGTTTAGCCCCACAGTAGCAAATACACTGTACCTTCCTGAAGGGATCATTATAAGAAATTTAGATACCCATACATATCTCTAAGCATTAAGGCTGTGATTATTGAAAGATGCTTAAACATGTTTGGAACCCAAATAACAGATGAATGACAATGAATTGCATTTTCTATGTTTGAACAGTTTGGCAAAATGTTTCTTCAGACTATGTAACAAAGCCTTGTTATATATAAATGATATACGTTACATACATACATAGCTTTATTTTGGTGGACTATAGTATCAATTCCTCTGTTGTTCTTCTGGTTCTTTCTCTAACACATAGTGACTTGTGGCGGAATAAACAAAATCCTGATCCTTGAATCACAATCCTACTTTCCCTAAAATGTTTTCTGCATCCCTTTTACTTAATGCAAGTCCCAGTAGCAGTGACAAGTGAAATTCTTTTTTTTTTTTTTTCATCTGCTGCTTTGATTCTTGCTGGGTCACACTGGTTATGTATCTTTGACATATGGACAACTTGTTCCCTTCTCCAGCCTTCAAATTTTTTTTTCTGTATGTAAGGTGGGGAGAAAGGAATGGAAACATTTTAGGGAAAAATGAGGAGAGAGAGTCCTTAAAGCTCAGTGTACTTTCAACCACAGCAGACAGAGATTGCAAGTCCAACAACTCTTCTGTCTGCTCTGTATCAAAGATACTATGGGATCAGATGATGGTAAACCCTCTCCACCTATGCAAGGATTAAAACTGAGAGGAAACTCATTGCTGCATGAAACTGGAGAAGGAAATCACACAATATTCCCTGATGTTACTGAACAGAGATATTGGGTCAGAAGTGGCACCAGTATGATCATCTTGAAATAATATAATTACACTGATTTCAGTGTTACTTCAGACTGGAGCTACGCTTTTTGCTTAAGAAAGAAATATCAGGGAGAAGCTCATATTGGAAATTTCATCTTAGCATTACTGAAAATTCGTTTGTGGTTGTTTAAATGCAAAAATGAAAGGTTTGAAACTGAAAGACTTGCTCTAGTCTGAAAAACATCTGTTAGATATGATACAGAAAAATGGGCTAGAACATGGGTCCCATTTATTTTGAAAATGCCCATTCTAACCTTTATATATCTGTTGGTTATTTAGAAACACAAATATTTAGGTAAATAGGTTGAGTGCCTCAATATATAGATTATCACTAAAATATCCTCCTAGACTTCTATGAGTTTCTCATAGTTGCAAAACTTGGCAAAATGTTTTTGAAGTACCACTGCTAATTAGTAAAAAATCTCCCATAGCAAGTTACCATGCACACTAGTACCCTTGCGTAACCCCTGGGTTTTCCTTGTCCCTTATTAGGTTAAAAATGCATCTGATCTGTGCATGGATGAATATTAGAACTGACCAGAGCTATTACCATGACAACACAGACTAAGCTCAGCACAAAAAAAATAAAAGGTAATTTTGCCTTTTTCTCTATTTGCTTATCATTGGTTTGGTTTGTTGTTTTGGTTTTATTTAAAACAGTTTTATCTTTCAAGATTTGTTTAGCTAGCATCAGGACTCTAGGGAATGGAACTTTTTTTTTTTTTTTTA